>JAVYIG010004286.1:102500-167077 GCA_035222895.1 Strongylocentrotus droebachiensis | reverse complement strand
ATCTGAGATTTTCATGGTCGCAGCTACCATTGAACGGCCGTAGGCGCTGTTTGAATTTTTTCCAATTTACCGGGAGCACCGGTAAATTTTTATATTCGATTTTCCTCGAAAGCAGAAGTGTTTTAGGGGCTTAATTTTCTAGTGCTTATAATACATCCACAGGGGCATCCAAATATATCAAATTGTAAAAATTCACTATCCAACCAATTTTCAAAATTTCCCAAAACTTTGTATTACCTTTAATGGTGTTGGTTTGTTTGAGACTTTATAGCCTTGGTATGGTTTCATTATATCTCGGATCAAATCATATACTGAGTGATGTAATCGAACATTATAGTATCAATTTTCCAATTCCCTAAATAAACCAGTGAAACCTCGGTCTTTCGATACCCAAAAGAAGATTACTTAATAATTTGGGGGCATGGTTTAATGGTGCTGGCACTCGGTTTAATAGTGTAGGTATGTTTGAGACTATATAGCCTTTACATGCATGGTTTGATTAATGAGATATATATTGAATCATACTATACTGAGTGATGTTATCGAGCAACTTACCAGTATTAAAATACATGAAACACCTATTATGTTACTTAATACTGTGGCTGTCAACTATCGAACTATTTAAGCAACATGCAAGTAATATTTGGTAGTGGGTATGTAGGTATATGAACTGCATTGAACTGCTGGGTGCACATGTTTTTGTTTTTTTCATTTATCTACAATATCATCTTTTGAAAGTTCCTTTAAAGTATGTAGCCTTGAAAGAATAAATTATTATGAAAAAATTAACTATATGTTATTACAAAAATAGCTAGATTAGGAAGTGTAGTTGCTTTCAATTCTCTGTTCGTACTTGGCTTCATGGAGTAATTTGTCCTTTAAATAGTGATTCTCTTCATTCCGCAGCAAAGTCCATGTACAATGTAGGTATACTTACGAACGTACTCGTACGTGTACTAGTACATGTGTATATGACAGAGTACGCACGCCGCACGTCTGTGACGTAGGGAATAATGAATATTCATGACTCCACTAAAGCTCGTGCCAATATATGCTACCTGCTTTTTCTCCAACAAAAGTAATATTTATCAAGTCGTTTTGCTGAGAGCAAACATGGTAAAATAACATCTTTGATTTATCATTTTTTTATATTAGATTGTGAGATTCAAATTGCATGCTTAATTGATTTGTTATCGTAGTTTTATCAGGGTTTTCTGACGGGTTATTGAGAAGAAAATAATTTGGCTCAGTCCCAGACGTTAAAAACTGTGTAACGTCCAACACATTTCTTATGCATTTGATCTTTGATTTTGATTTTGAAACTGTTCATAGATCTACTACTACTTGATCTCATTTGATCATTCATCAGTGTCAAGCCCATGTGAAAAAGAAGAGCTTTTTTACGGGAAAAGGAGAAGGGGGAAGAGAAAAAATATGAACAGGAGGAGGAGGAGGAGGGGGAGGAGGAGGAGAAAAAGAAGAAGAAGGAGAAGAAGAAGGAGGAGGAGGAGGAGGAAAGGGGAAGAAGAAAATGAATTATCGATTTAAACCTTTTTGTTTATGATGACGATGATGATGATTTTATCTTCTATTCTAAAGCTTTACAAATTCTTCATTTTTGTGATCGGCTCCCTGGTAACAGTAAATCTAATTTAATTACAATTTTCTCATGTACAGATCGATCCTCTGATGTTTTCCAGCAGATGTACACTGTACTACTGACTGAATTCCTGTATGCTTTCCTTTGTGCAAGCCATGCAGTGACAGTAGACTTACATTGCATTATCTCTTTAACACTGGGGAAGAAATAACGATTGCAAAATGGCGTATCAAATAAGCCAGTCTGGATGAAAAAACAGAAGAATATATGGAGACTTTTTTGGAATATAACTTCAAATTCAACCCCCAAGATTGTGCTATTGGACAAGTTTTTAACCTACACAATCTTGGGAGAGTTTCTCCACTTCATCATAACTGCTTCCTTGCAAGACTGTCCCACAACAGCGTAAGACACTATTCTCAGCTACCTGCACAGCACGGCTTATTCCATGTGACAATGCCAGACCTAGATGATGGCAGGAGTCCCTCAAAATCTCCTGAGAGGAAAACATACAGCGGTAAACCCAAAGTAACGGAGAGTGAAGTGCAATATTCATATAACAAGGAAATGGTCAGTGCGAGCCAGTATATGCAAAGAGAAAGGGACAAGTTAATGTCAGAGCCAAGGTCCCAGATGGAGTCATATCATGCTAAGTACACCCCACGGTTGTTCTACCTCGAGAGGGAACAATATGCATCGACAGCTGTCTGTTTACCTAGGAAAGATGTCACATCTATAGATATGTCACACAAGGAATTTCTTGAAAAGATTATGGTGGATAAAAATGCTCACTTTCCTATCTCTTCCATTATGGACTGCATCAAGTCACTTGGTAGGAACTCTGATGAATGGTTGATAGATTTGAATAACGATGTGCGATTCCTTAGGCTTAGCATCATTATCAAAGCGGTTTGTCCCTCCATGACTACAGAAGAGCTAGCAGAAGTTTTGACACTTCTAGCTCGAGCGCAGATAAGGACGAGAAACTTTGTTCTTCCAACCCTGTATGAGGAGTGTTGCAACAGAGTAGGTAGCATGGACCTCAGGACGCGACTCCTTTGCTTGGACTCATGGAGAATGATCGGGTATCCTGTGCCACGTTTTTGTGAGGAAGCATTTGCCGCTTGCAGGGATGATGTATCTAACATGAGTACCGCAGAACTTCTCCAGCTTATTTACCTGATTGGAGAGAATCGTGGAGCACCTGAGGGACTTGAAGAGGGTCTTGTCAAGCTATTACCAGACCACTTGACCTCCCTATCTCTCACGGAACTTGGGACAGTTTGTACAGGTCTTTTCAAGTCACAGACTTCTCCTCGAACATCAGACCTGATGATGGAGATCTCTGACCATGTCTGCAGCAGTGATATCCAGAGTGTACATAGTTTCTTCATCGTTGGTATCCTCAAGCACTTCAGGCGGCAATACGCAGGCTACCAACATTTCTTCCAGTATGTAGCAAATGCTGTAGCTCCTTTCCTACATCTGTACCCGCTCATGTCCTGCATGCAGATCTTACTGACCTACGCAACCATGCACATCTGCCATCCACAACTCTGTGACAACCTGGCCCATGAGATCACGCATCGGGCCGATCAGTGGCGGTCGAAGGATGCAACCAAAATCCTCTGGTCATATGGGACTCTTCAGTATCTACCAGACAAGCCATACTTCTTGCCAACTGTCATGGAGCAGCTGGTCGAACTACAGGGGGAGATGGAGGAGTATCCTCTCAACTTGGTTTCCAGTCTTCTCTCCTTGGCATATCTTCAGCGTTACCCATGGGAACTCATCAACAGATTGTTCAGCCCAGACTTCTTACATACAATCATAGGTAACCAGAATAATGCATTATCTGTATTGATGCAATATATTTTATTGTTTTGACATTCAAGTAACATTACCAAAATAGCATAGGGTTCAATGTTATTTGAAATGTTGAGAATTCAATTCTTAGGAATAAAAGGATAGTATTAATTCCACATTTTTTAAATACACTTTTGTAGGACGAGCTATCATTGTGAATGTTAGTAATATTCATCATGGTAAATTCTTTAACTTTGGAACTGTTGTATTAGTTGTATTGACCTTGCTACTTTTATCTTTGATTGTATGAACAAAAATGAATGTTGTCATTAGTATCAATAAAAGCTGACAGAACCGTGCTCTAATTTAAAGTTTTATTTCACTAGAATAGGAGATATGGGAACCATGATGTGAGCGCAGTCTTTAAGAAATCATGAAAAATATAGAAAATGCAATGGTAAGCTTGTTTTTCGTATTCATACTGATTATAGAACTTGCTGAAACAAAACTTTCATTTTATATCCATCAGCATTTATGGACGAAACCAGGATTGACTTGAGGAGGGACATGTTACTACTGGATAGGGCCGTGGAGATCGAGTGCCCAGAGTATAATGGGAACAGGCTTGATGAGGTAGGTAGGAAAGAAATCTGATCAAACGCATTCACCTCCATCTCTGCAGATTTAAATTGTTTGTTTTGCCTTATTAACCTTTTGCAGTACAGTCAAACCTGCTCTAGTGACCACATGTCTACACTACAGAGACCACCTGTCTACAACAAGCAAATTTTTTGTTTCCCTTAAAAATGGTTTCTCATTGAAACATGTACGGTACTAAAGGAACCTGTCTACAAAGACCACCTGTCTACAACAACCACATTTTTTGTTTCCCTTGGGCGTTCCCTGTAGACAGGTTTGACTGTATATGGAAAGAAGGCCCAGTACAGAATAGTCCACTGTCTTTCTGCAGCTGAATCATTTTAATAGTAGATTGATGCAGGTTTGAAATGAAACCATCAATCTGTGGAAATAAGTCTAGAAATTTATCATTAGAAAATAATTAGCCTACACATATATGCATCATAACGGTGTCAAATTTTATAATGTTAATCATTTTGGCCCAGTTTCGAAAGAAACTAAGCAAATGTACATTATTAAAACATAGAATGATAATTTATTGTATGAAAATGTCTTTAGAAAGGGATTGTTAAATTTTATGTTAAATGAATAATAGAATTAACTGACATGAAATGATTTGTCTTCCATTTCTTTTTCTCCCTAAAAACAGTCTATCATGTTGAGAACTGAGATTCACTCCAGTATAGCGCCATCCGTCGGTCAGCAGATGACCACTAGGTCGGACGTACGCTTCATAGCTGGACTGGTCAGAGCTGCTGTGGGCCTGAAAGAGCATTACAAGATCCATGCAATTCTACCTCATTTTAACACCTTAGGTAATACTCATCACTGTGGCATCTATAGCTTATGAGCTGTTTCATATATTTGCTGCTTTTATAACAATACTTACAAAAGGCAAATCCTGATCCTGATATGATATAGAGGTGTTGTGGACTAGTGGATAAGTCTGCAGATCACAAGGTACAGGTTTCAAGTCGCGCCGCAGCACTAATGTCCTTTGGCAAGACGTTAATCTACATTTGCCACTCTCCACCCAGGTGTAAATGGGTACCTGATATGCTTGAGCGCTATTTACTTTGGCAGCTCGGCTATGACCAGGGTAATATGTGTAAAGCGCAATGAGCGTCAGAACCTGGTGTATACCGGCGCTATATAAATAACCATATTATTATATTGGAGCCCAGTGTACCATTTGATATATTACATAAAGAGATGTAGATAGAGTAGAGTGGCCTTCAAAGTTGAAACTAGGAGTTTAAATTTTAAAAACCAAGTTATTTTTCTATCGACCTTAGGCAAGTTAAAACTCCTCTGTCTCATAGTTCCTCGAATAGGATTTAAAAGCTGTAGATGCCCCTTGTGTACACGAGCGTATTTGCTTTTTTACATTAAGGCAAACAGACAGCATCAAAATCAATTTATCAATCAATCAAAAATAATCAAAAATTAGAATTGTATCTGTTGAATCAAGACAGCAATTAGATGCTGCTTGTAAGTGTCGGCTTGCATGGTGATGTAGATATACAGTAGGCTTGCGGGTGCACCATGTGAGAGAGAGAGAGAAAGAGAGAGGATTGAGGAGTCCTGAAAAGGACTCTGACTCTGTAATCTTTCTTGGGGGTGTGTAGTCCTACGCCAGCCTACTGTATAAGACAGTGATTGTCAACATTTATGTGAAAATACTTGTCTCTAAACCCTATGGTTTGCATTTAATTTCCATTGCTACAGATATTGAAGTTCATCTAAATGAGCAAAACCAGCCGATCCCCTTTGAATCTGGTGAGCCCTCGTCAGACGCATTCAGCCAAGGAACAGACGACGACTCCAACAGCATCCACAACACCAGGAAACGATCTGCAAACCAGAAGTGCAAGAACGCGGTTGCTCTCTCATCCAATCTTATCGCCACCATGACAAGAGGTGGTGATACCTCGGAGGAGCCCGGTGTGACGAGAGTAGAGACCCCGCCAGAGCTCAGGGACGTTAGAGATGGTCCGAAGAGGATAAAGGATAAGAGGAGAAATGTCAAGCGTATTCTGCAGAAACCTGTTCCTGCCCCACATCATTCAAACGAAAAGTGGTAGGATACAATTTGTTTACAATGATAAGATTCTATATCAAAATCCACTACAAAAACTAAGATAAAAAAGAGGTGAATAATCAGAATTTCATGTTAAAATTGATAATAATAATAATATTACTCAGTTCTTTTATAGCACATATCACATTACAGGATAGCATGTCCCTATGTGCTTTAAATAGAAAGGAAAGGATTACAAGAAAAAGTCATACAAATTAGAAAATCCACTTAGAAGCTAAAAAGGACATGTAGTGTTGGACGCTGAGTTCATGGGTTCATGATTAAGTTTGAATATCATCAATTTCTTCAAGTGTTTTTCAAAGCTCAGGGAATTGTCATCAATACATATGTAATGTACACAAGTCCAAGATACAAAGTTTGGGAGAGGAAACTTGGTGATGTTCTAATTTTCTGTTTTTCATCTGTTATTGCAATAAAAAGTCTTTGTCTATGGGATAAGTGTTTGTCTGATGTGTTTGCTTTCCCTCCTTCGCAGGCTTGCCATAGTGGTATGGGCCAGGAACCACAGTCATTATGGAGGACACAAGCTCCTAGGTCAGCATGCTATGAAGAGAAGACAACTGGAACTACTGGGTTACCATGTCATAGATGTAAGTTTCTTCTATATCTGGAGGGTGTTTCACAAAGATCCTAAGTTGAACTTATCTCTAAGTTGGACTTAAAAATTATGGAAAGCCGTTAGCATCTTTGAAAATGTTTTGTAAAAGTTGTTTTAAAAGGCATAAAATGTTAATTCAAATCGTTCATATTTTCTATTATCAAGGAGATTTCATACTCTTGATGTACAATTTATGAAAAGTCTAAAACGCTTGAATTTTTTATTTGAATTTTTTTAATTTTAAGGCTACAAATCGCTCTCCATAATAATTAAGTCCAACTAAGAGTTAATTTTCGACTTAGGATCTTTGTGAAACACCCCCCTGATCAATCAGTGATGTAGTAAAGGCTGGCAGTCCCAAGTCACAAGACCTCTGAAAAGATTACTTTTGATTAGTTTTGTCCTAGTGACTCGGTTCGAGCCAAGGTCACTAAAATATTGCCTCAAGGTCAGACTGGTCTTAAACACTGGTGTCGATCATACTGATGTATTCCCTGTTCAACCTTACATGTATGAAAGAATGTGTCTCAGAAGGAAACAAGCTTTATTTTCCATATTTTTAAATGTTAATCATGGTGTATTCACTATCCTAGCATATCTATGGCATGGGTTTTCACAATGGACTGATCAAAATTTAAAATTTAAAAATTAAAAAAAAAAAATAAATAAATAAAGGGGAAAATATCCTGCAAATGTTCCTGAATATGCATTGTAGTATTTTGATTGAAACTCGGCAATGTGAAGAAAGAAAAAAAAGTTTTAGGCTTATGATACAAAGAGTAAAACAAATTACCTGTTCACAATTGTGTGATTAAAAGGGGTATGATTTACACTCAGTAAAGATTTTCTTTATTTGAGACATTTCTGAACATTGGCTTGACCTTTGACCTTGACAGATTCCATTCCAGGAGTGGTCCCAGATGATGAAGAACCGAGATCAACAGGAGAACATCAAACACATCAAGAGAAAGATATTCAACAATTCACACTCATCAATATGAATGGATCTACCTATAGAAATCTGAAAAGGAAACACCAGTCAGAGTCAATACGGGTGTTAGAATTGATTCAAGTTTAATATGATTGCAGGGCCCTCAGGAAGAACGGTTTGAATACTGATGAGGCTACCCTGGGTAAACAAGAAATTATAGGTCTGTGTTTCCATGGAGATTAGGAAATCTGTCATGTCTAAGTTAGCAAGGTAACAAAATCTCAGGGCTTACTATCTTTCTCTCCCCCTCTCTCTATCTCTCTCTCTCTCCCCCCCCTCTCTCTCTCCCCCCCCCTCTCTCTCTCCCCCCCCCCTCTCTCTCTCCCTCCCTGCCTTGCTCCCTCTCTCTTTAGCAATGCCCATAACACTGAAGATGGACATTGTGTAAAACCCCCCAACAAATTTCTTGAAATCAATGTGCTCATGCCCTTCCTCTTAAAATGAGATTGCAGTTTCTCTAATATAAGTTGTTAGATTATGAGTGTACTGGGGCCCGTTCCTAGAAACCGTCATAAGTCTAACTTCTTGACTATCCCATTGAAACGTGTGTTATAAAATTAACACGCGTTTCAATGGGATAGTCAAGAAGTTAGACTTATGACGGTTTCTAGGAACGGGCCCCTGGTACTCAATTTACAGATGGATATCTCGGCCATCAGCAAAAATGAGAATACCAAAGGTAACTGATGTTAGTGTGATATCTAAAAATGTGCCAAAGTTTGAATAAATCATGAGCATTACTATCTTGTGAATAATCAATCAAGCTTACGGTAATCATCTCACTTTTGCAACAAGATTACCATCTGTACTAAATACATACCGGGTATGTTCATTCCATCAGATATTTTGAGATGGGAATGAAGATGATATAAATATCTATGCAAATACAATTCTCTGCTATTTTGTTTACTGTCATTGCTTTATTTTTCACTATCCCTTTCTGTCTATTTGTGAGTATTTCAGATGTATTCTTGGTCGGGCCATGTCGAGTACACATCAAATAGATGCTATGATTATAAGGTGTACATGTATATCTAGAATGAATCAAGGAACAACTTGATAACTGAGTTAGTTTGATTCATCATCAATAAGAAGTTGTGTACACGACACAGTTCACGGAAGGTCTACCGATATCTTAATCTTGATATCTTATAAAGACATAAAGAGTAGGTTTTTGATAATGAGAATAATTTTGGGTGCTTAAAAGCACTCTTACAAATGCTTTTTTTAATGAGTCAAACTGCAGTAATTATGAATTATAATAATTTGACTATCAAACAGAAGATCTCTTGCATTCCTATAATGATATTATTTATTGGTCCATTCAATGTAGCTTTGTATAGATTTTTACAAGATAACAAAAAGGGACAATATTAGACATCTTATTTGGCAGAAAGCTTCCCAAAAATGCATTCAATGGCACTCTGCATCTTTTGTATTTTTGTATCGTCAGTTGAACTGAAATATTAAATTACTTGCTTTTTTTTCAAATTTCGTCTGTATCGATTATCAGTGATTCTTCTTCACTATTTTATGTTGCTGTCAAGAATAAGTTGTTTTGATACTTATTTACTACTTGAATGGAGCATTTTTATAAAAGGACATTGAATTAAGTTTTGTTCAGTTGTATAATGTAGGATGTAACTGATACTGGTGGATAGCATTACCAAGGTTTTTTGTTATATGCTTCAAATAGATTTGAATATGATTGATTTAATGATTGCATATGAAGCCTCTCTTGTGTGGCTCATATTTAATAATAATTGTTATAATGGGATGCACCTGTATAATGATTTTGATTCATTGTATAAAATGGGCATTTATATCACCTTGTATGTTAATTTTGTCATCGTCAGATTTTAATGCTGCAAAAATTGACTGATGATATATCATAGAATAAACAAACGATTGAAATACCAATATAAAATATCATATCAGTGTGTTAATTGTAGTGAAAGACTTTTGTATCATTCACCTAAAGCTACGGTCACAAAGGTTTGTACGAACGATAATTTTGTACGAATCTCCGTTTTTCCATTGTCTTCCCGAATTTCCGTTTTTCCATTGTCTTCCCGAATTTCCATCGTCTGAAAATCGTTCGTACGGCGTTCGTAGCAGTTCGTAATGGCATTTGTGACCAAGGCTTTATAAGCATAATTTGTGTACAGGCAAGTTGTATAAATCAACCCCCCCCCCCCCCCCCCTCCTAAAAACAAATATGCAGTACAGGTATATGGTAGATGGATGAACGGTTCAGTCATTCATTGAATAGTTGCTATGTTGGGTTGATTAGAAATTATCTTGTCATTTCATTTTCTTAACACTCTTAAAAATCTGGATATTCTCTTTCTCAACTCCCCCTGTTTCACTTTCTACATTTTTACATCAGTTGACAATGATCAGAAATTAGAAATACATTACACAATGCATTTAATTTGTAAATTTATAAATGATAAATTGTGATGTGCATACATGCATTTTACCAAGATTTGAGATAAGAAACAAAGTAGATATTAAAGTTAAATGAGTCCAAGGCCAAATAACAAAATTCACTATTGATTTTCCTCTCATTATTCTATCATCAAATTAACATATACTTCCTTGGAATCATATCACAAAAAATGAACCTGACCTTGATACTTCAAAAGGAGTTCATATTCTCTGGCCAGGAAATACCGTAATGACGATAAAATTGAACCATATTATGATTAACATGCTTTCATCTTCACAACTCCATAATTGTGAAAATTCTCTAATATCTATTGAAGAAAAAAATTATTAAAAAAAAACAGAAATCAGTTAAAACTCGGCATGATCAGACATCTGTTGACATAAAAGATCAGTCAAGCTCTCAAATTGCATGGTCTTTCTGAATACCTAACCCTTATGATAATGCAAGGCCCACATTCATGTGACTACCAGATGGGTGAGGATTCATAATGCAGAACAAAAGGGACTGATATAAACAGTGTACAAATTTGTCTAAATAAGGTCCTGTAATGTCACAGTGTTGTTTTAAGTATTGTTGGGTATAAATATTTATTAAATGAAACATGATCAATCTTAAAATGTGCAAAAAGGGTGAACATTTTACAGGTCAGAAATTAAGAATTTGTCAGGCAGACAATCAAAAACGAAAGTCTCCTATCTACAACCCGTTTAAATCTTACAGGTAGATAAGTGTGTATAAATCAAATGATACAAAAGACATTACTTGAAATATATGCCCATGAGTTAAGTGTTAAACTCTACAGAACAGTAACACACTGAAATAAAGTAAATAGTGCACATCACATTAGTCAAACAGGTGATTACGGTAAGCTGTACCAAGCGATTAAGCGAATACATTGGAAGTATCAGAGTAATTACTTAACTATGGTACACTCACACAGTTGATAGAAAATAAGAAAGTACAGTTCAATTTCATGATTCATGCTCGTAGCATAAGAGCCTTTCAAACATCTTTAAACCTCTAATTGCATCATTATAAGTCTTACCCTAAACTTAAATGTTTACTCTTCTAGTGTATCAGGATTTACACAGTATAAGACGTTAAAGAGAGACCAACCCCTGTTTGCTTCTCATTTCATGAGACCTACCATCATATAACTTAAAACATAGACTTGTGAAAACATAGTTGAAATTACTAATTACATTTCTTCTTAACACATAAACTTTTCTTCGGCATTTCAGAACATGACCTTGTCTGGAAAACAAAACAAAATAACAATAGGTCACCAAAAGAAACAGAATACCATTAGTCCTACATTTGGTCAAAACTTAAGAACAGACATTTCATGTGCAGTTTTATAAATCTTGACTTAGTTGAACAAAGGTGAAATTGTGATTTGATACTAAATTGAACATGCAATGTTTCTCTGCACTAAGTTGGTGATAGTAAGATAGACAATATACTTAATCATCTTGAGCCAATACTTTCCAATCCAGTAAAGAATCTGCAGAGCACCAATATCCAGTCTCCTAGTCAGAGCCACAGGTGAGACTGAATAGTTCATCAAAGCCTATCTGCACTAGTTTGGCCAGGAGGGATTAGACCTCCCTGCACGGTCACTGGCAGGTGGTTATCTCATCAAATCAGCTCTTAATTAACATAAGAAAAAGGGGATCATGGAGGACCAACGGGTACCGCTTAGGCATTGTTGGCTATATAGAGGGCGCAAGTAGATACAAATAGTGCAGTCCTGCTTTAATATTTACTTTTGATGACTATGTCATGGTTTATTAAGAGCCAGCCTTTTGACACCTTCCTTTCCTTCTTTTTATTACACTGCTTGGGGGTTGACTAAAACAAGCTTGAAAGATGAAATTACAAGTCCATTCATTTCAATTTCGATCCAAACAATGCTATGACTTTTATCTTCCTCATCAGAATGCCCCAGGCTGAGTCGCTCTTTCAGAGAATCTTCCCCAGGAACCACCGATTTCTTCCCGGTCAGCAAGAACCTGTCGATCTTCTGGGTAGAGTGGATCTCCTCTCCGGGGGTAGCGTCGTGGTCCTCGGGGACGGTGGCATCCAGCTGCTTCTGATGGTTGGCTAGGTTGCCGTAGATGGCCATGGCCTGTCGACAGAATAATAATAATCATAATATTCTGTTCTTTTATAGCACATATCACATTATATAACGTCTCTATGCGCTTCCAAAGAGCTTTGGAAATTATTACCCTAGCTTTAGCTCCTGCAGCCGTAATCAGCGCACAGTGCATTTCAAGGAATAATCATACCAGGTACTCATTTACCTCACCTGGGTCGAAAGTGGCAAATGTAGATTAATTTCTTGCCAAAGAACATTGGCCTCTTTTGTAATATTTATCATATGTCAGAAGTTGCACTTTTCATATCAATGGGAGAAACATAGTACAGTGAAACCTGTTCAGAGAGACCACACAGGGGATATAAAAAAGGGGTCCTAACAGGCAGGTGGCCTTTATCCACAGGTTTTCTTAAACACATGCTTCAGTGAGAAGCATATTTTAAATGGAAACCAATATATGGTCTTTATAGACAAGTGGTCTTTCTATACAGGTTGTTATGATACACAGGTATGAGTGTATCATTGATTAAACCTTGAAAAGATTTGGTTCCTCCTCAAACTATGTAGGCTAGTTCAATGTTACGTATTATGCTGACAACTCTAACCTTTTTTTTTTTTCAGGGGGGGGGGGGGGGTGGGGGGGGGGGGGGGGAGGTACTCAAAATTTCCTTTGAATCCAACTAACTAATATAATGCTGACATATTGCTTACTGGTACTTATGTTTTTCAATACTCGAGATTAAAACTGTAAATGAATACTTCTATGTAATATGACTGATAGAATTCTTGTGAAAATGGAGAGAAGACTTGCAACCTACCTGGCCAACCATACCGCTGATATCACCAGTATTTGATGGAAGAACGATGGTATTAGAGGTCTTTGCTAGTTTACTGAAGGCTGCTACATACTGCTCTGCTATGACTAGGTTTGCTGCATTAGCACCATCCTAGAAACAAGAGCAAATTATAAAATTCCATATATCATATTGTGGATGACACAATAGTATTTGACTCAAGGGAGCTGAAAGAAGGAAAAAATCATGCACCATTCCTTGTTTTGACACCAGTGATATTAAAGATAAAGACCAGTTATGGTCATGCGATTGCATTGTGAAAGAAACGTTGTGGAATTGATCAGAAAAGGTTGATCATCTAGCATATAAGTATTGGTGTGTACTGCAAGGTTCTGGAATCATCAAAATGATAAGAAATTTGGCCCAGTCTTGGTAAAGTTACAAGCATTGTACACAGAAGGGATGTATATGGGACAACACGACACGTGCGCGACACGTGCGTTATATCTATCAGGTCCAAATAGATATAATAATGTACTAAATATATCAATTAGTAGGCGGTTTCTCGGCAAAATTTGTATGATCACGTATTAGTCAAAACATATTCTTTCACATGATTGGTAATAAGAGCTTCCATTTCATTTTTTGAGAGGGGGCGTTTCCAAAACTGGCCTTTACCTTTAAGATTTAAAATAAAAAGCACCAGAATCATTAAATTGGCAACACTTTGCCAGCGTAAAGATAATTGTTGTCAAATACAGTTTGCAAGCTCGTAAAATTTTACCAGAAAATATCTCTTCAAGACATGTTCATGTGTATTCTTAATAGGGTAGAAGTAAAAAACATATAATTTGTTGCCAATTTAAAGAAGAACAAAACCCAGTGATTTAGCCTCTAAAAATCTTCTTTGACTGACTGACCTTGGCCCCCATAGCTTGTGATATCCTTGTCAGGGCTTCTGCTCTAGCTTTAGCCTTAGCTATAACAGCGGATGCCTCTCCATCAGCTCGGTTGATCTCTTCTCTCTTAATGGCTTCAGAAGCCAAGATGGTGGCGTTCTTCTTTCCCTCTGCTACGTTGATCTCATACTCTCGTATACCTGGAATGATGACCAAATACAATGATTATTAGAAGTCAGGAAATCACCATCTGTGAATATCTTTAAATCAAAACTGAAAGCCCATCTTTTCAATTAGCTGTTAATCTAAGCATATCAGGAGCTTTTTTAGCGCAGTAGAATATATACTTAATGTTGGATAGTTTCTACGCTCTATAAATGTTTTATTATTATTATTATTATTATGTCTCTGTTCTTATGGGAGTTTGTATTTCTTCTATCGATTCATACGTATTGTTGCATCATGCATCTAGTTAGTTGCCTATATTTTATAATGTATACTTGTTATCAAATGATAGACAAATTTGTAAATATAATTGACACCTGAAATTTGCATCTGAAGTCTGTTTGTGCTATAGAATGACCATGTGCACACCATACTACAATGTGTTGATATCCAACAATGATGGATACACTTTATCCAGAAAAAGGAAATCTCTTTCTTTAATTTAAAACTTTACACGTAATTCAATCTAAACATAACCCAGGGTTTCCTGGATATACAGGTTATTGGGTGGCATTTTCAAAGGAAATTTGTAATGCTATCCCATACATGTATGTGCACCTATTCAGTCATCCCACATGCCTCAGTCCACGTAAGTCTACTTGGTTCTCCTTAGAACATTAAATGAGAGCCAAAGTTCTGCTAGTAAAAAATCTTAGTCCATCTAAAGAAAAATAAAACTTTTTCGTGCTCAGCAAATTTGGAGAACCGTAGCAGAATAAGTAAATAATCTACCCTCTAAAATCCTCCAAATCTGAATAGTATATTTTATTTTGCACAAAACATACAAGAGCAAACTACTGAACTTTAATGACTCATGAAATTTCATATACAATAATATTAGCCTTCACAATGGAACAGTGTATCTGATACCTTCTGACTCCAACACCACAGCTCTCTTGCGTCTTTCTGCTTCAACCTGCATCTGCATAGCTTCCTTGACTTTAGAAGGCAGTTCAATGTCTTTGATCTCGTACCTTAGACACTTGATCCCCCAAGGCTCCATGGCTGCATTGTTAATAGACTCTGTATGAAAGATGAAAAATGACATATTCACTATACATGTACTATCACGGCAAGCTCAAATGTCATTAATATTGTACTTGGTAAATGCTTATACAATTAACTGACAAAGGATATACAAATAAGTACTTTGTTGTGTCACATTTTAGCTGTGCTGATTTTTTTTTATTGGGGGGGGGGGGGGAGGGGCTGGTTTACTTCTGATTATCATACAGCATGTCTAGCGGTATACTTTAGAGAATCAATATACACATTTGAAATTGAAAGGCACCTGAAGGTCAGTATTAATGTTTTCTTTCTTGAAGAACTGTTACTTGGAATTCATTATAAGTTACTATGGTCCTAATATAGCCAGTAACTTGTACATTGTACACAAATATTTCTTGTTCTTCCTATCTGTTTTTCTATCTTTCATTTAATTCTCTTGTCCAGGAAAGCTTTTTTCTTCTTCTTACTTTTTTTTATTTGTACATGATATACGTATATGTAGCTCGTATTTTGACTTACCTACTATATTGATGTTAAGTGATTCTCTTTCCTTGAAAACATGATCTAGTGATATTTTACCAATCTCTGATCTCATTGTTGTCTGAGCTAGCTGTGTGACTGCGTACTCGGGATCCTCAACACCATAGCTGGCCTAGTATAACAGCATTGTCAAAAGAATAGCATACATTATACATGAATATTCATAATATGATATTTAAACAAATATCTTTTACATCTACAGAGATTTGTTTGACTTCTTTGGTCATACCATGCAATTGCAAACATTCATTTAAGATGTCAAGAGGATATTGTTGAAATCATGTTGTTCCAACAGTTCATTTATGAAGAGTCCAAAATAGACCAGTTGAATTAGTTTCAACAACTTAAAAGTAAATTCCCTCAATATCTACTGCTAAATCAAAGTTTAAAAAAAAAACCTATTTTGCTAAAGCAATCATATACAAGAACACCAACCTTGTTCGTAATTGACATAAACTCATTCTATCAACCTACTGTAATCTACAATCATATATACTTTGTTGGATTGCAATAACATGTCACTTGCTCATATACTAAACTTTAGTTATTACTAAGATTTTTAAAAAATGTGAATAGATTTAAGAATATTACCTTGTATGCATCCATGACTCTTAGATACAATACTCCATCTATTCTCAACGTCACATTGTCTATACATAAATAAAAGAAAAACAAATATAAATAAAATGTGAGATAATATAAGGCATATATATCTAATGATTGGTAATAACTATTTCATCCTGAGTAACTTTTCACACCTGCAGTACTATGCTCCATATTTGTACCGAAAACATTCTTCAAGCCATATATGCAAAGCTGGAGAAGTCAGAATTTGACAAACATTTTCAGATTTGTAAATTTATTACAACTCTCTGAAATTTTGAAGTTCTTGAAATCATGTAAACATTCTCATGCTGATATTTCTGATCCTGATAAGTAAAATTAGTAAAGAAGCACCACGCTGGTCCAGGATGATTTGTTCTATAAATAATTTTAATCCTGCATAAATATTCATCCATAACCTCAGCACTATGTACTGAACTTACTAGCATAACATAACCTCATAGAACAGAATGAATGGTATCCTATGTTATCATATCCACAAGATTTTGTATTTCTTAATGATTTACACACTTCAATCAATTCATTATGTGATATAGGCTTTCAAAAATAATGAAGAAGAAGTTGAGACATGTCGGTAATCTGTATGAGAAAAGAAAATTAAAAAAAAAATTAAAAAAAATAATGGTTAAAGCATACACCTTACCGTGAGTTACTGCACTTTGCTCTGGAATGTCAATAGCAATTTCTTTGAGACTCTGAACATACTTGATCTTGTCCAGCACTGGAATCAATACATTCAAACCCTGAAATTAAAGACATGATTTCATGTAATATTATCGGCACACTATTGACCTGTTTAAAGTACATTTTAAACACATAAATCTTGGGGATAAAACAATATGTTCACAGAAGATTTCAGGAACATTTTCTAAGATTTAACTGTGTTTCTCCAATTGAGATGGTAAAAAGTATTTATATACATGTGTAAGATTATAATGAAGTACTTTATGGTATTGGTAAACGGCATTATTAGAAATGAAGAGAAGACTCATATTCTATCTTTTAGAAAGAAAAAGTTTATACTGTAAATACATTTTATAAAATTTTAAGCATTCAAAATTTAGCATTAATTGAGTAAATATGTTCTGTAAAAACAAGCAGGTTAACAGTACACAAAATATTCCTTGAATTTGTATGATTGTTTAAGTTTAAGTACAGTGTAATCATAATCAAATGCATAATGTATAAAATACAGAGCATATTTAGCGTTCACATACAAATACATCTTCTCTATCCTATCCTGGTTGTGGAGAAAAAGACAGATTTTCTAGTAATTCTACTGGTTCTTTCCATTTCCATACTTTATTTCATATCATTGTTTGTAGGATTTTATGTTTTTGGTTGAATAAAAATATCTTGAGTCTTGAATAAAGAAATGTTTATTTAGGTCAGCTTCCTTTATTCTTATACTTAGTACCAACATGACAGGCTGTCAGCTCATGTTTTTGTTTGATTTTTGTGTGGAAAAGGCTATAAAAGTGTTATAACACAGACTGCAAGAACATTGCATGTACTACCCCCCTCCCCCCTCCCAAATAGATTCATGGTAAATTTCTGATAGGCGGAACTTACAGGTTGAAGTACTTTGTAGAATCTGCCCATCCTTTCCACCACCCATGCTTCCTGCTGAGGTACAAAGAGGATAACCGTGTTCACTGCACCACCGGACAAACATCGTGGCTGCTGGGTAACAAGACACTGCTGAAGTCTCTGTCAAAGAAAAATAGGATACAACAAATTGGCAATGATAATCTCTCATATCTTGATACCAAAGCATTTTAAAGGTGTATTAATAAGAATATTATTAATATTTAAGGCTCCTGATCAAGTCTACTACTGTCTACTCTGATAGTCCAGTCAATGAAAGAAAAGGGGAAGGAAAAGTAGTCTTGAGTCTTGACCGACTCACTTAGTTCTTCATCTTCATTATTTCATCATTACAAACCACTTGATTCATTTTCGGAATCATGCTCTATAGGCCCCTCTCCCTGGCTTCTGATCACTGGGCTTAGCTGGCATTTAACGTTGCATTGCCTCGGATTTGGCTTGAAAGTTTGAAATAAGCAGCCCATTGCCTTCGTTTCTGGTATAATTGAATGAAACTTTAGACCAACACTTTAACAGACTTTGTTAAATTTTCGACGCATATTCGACGCATGCACACTCTCAAGCAGGAATTTTGATGTTGGGGCAAGAAGTTAAGAACTCCAGCCCAGGGGCGTTTCAAGAAACTCTAAGTTCACCGTCGTCCAATTGGAAATCAATCATTGTGAATTATGTGTAGATCTAGGCTATTAATATTATCATGATTATTTTTGACCACGCGTAGATCTAGCCCAAATTTTCTGTCTCTTTTGTTCGTTAAGCCTCTTATTTGGGTAGGGTCGGGTCGACTCATAAGAGTAAGAGAGGAGCCGAGGCGACTCTACCCAAATAAGAGGCTGAACGAACGAAAGAGACAGAAAATTCGGGCTAGCATAGCTAGATCTAGATCTAGAACTAGAAGTAGAATCTACTTTCATTTCAATGACAATTTGGCATTGGTATTTTACTTATGACGATGCCTAGTGCTACATGTTGTAGACCGTGAATTAGTGAAGCAGTGGCAAGATAGCGTTGGCCCGGCCCAGTGGGTTTACCCGAACGCGTCTTATTTGTTTGTACCACGGCGAGCCCAGATTGAGCTCGGGAGGGAAACCGTGGCGCATGCGCACTCGCGAAGGAAACCAGCGCATGCGCCCGTGGAATCCGGTAGGGTGGTCAAAAGGGTGATAGTAATTATACAAATCAAGCTTTCATCAACTCATCGTTAGCTCAATCGGCAAGGACAGTTGAATTTGACTTGACAAAGTCTTGAGCCAAAGTTGAGGGTTCAGTTTATTCAGTTTTTTTTCCTTTATAAATAGTGAGGCAAAGCAATAAATAATCAAAGTCTAATTGTTTGTGACCTCTTTGCAAGCTTACGTAGTTTGTTATGTATGAAAATGAGTTCATACTGGAATCTGGGCTCGCCGTGGTACGAAAAAATAAGACGCTACCCGAACAAACGAGCAGAGTGAGACTCGATCGAGTCCCCGCGGGCCGTACCCGTTCAATGCCCTGCGCACACCGCCCGGCTAACAAGCCCCAACTCCCGGGGTCGGATCCGGGCGCGGCGCATGTAGTTTCAGCGGCCTAACACCATTCACATTCACGGACACCGCACTGCACTCATCACTCCCGCATAATTCACGAAAGAATATCAGAGATTGTATATTACCTGTGAAGTTCTTTGAAGAGACCCAGCCCTCCTGATCATTGTCGATATAGGTAACATCTTAAAATCAATATGTTTACAAGGAAATTCGTAATTTATACTGTAGTAGTGTGATGAAATCTAAAATTTGCTTGCATAAAGTTCAGCATGACTACGGTGTATGGAATTGTACAAATAAGAAAGGAATTTGTTAGGCCATAATACTACCTAATACTATATCTATAGGCCTACACATGATTCGAGTCAAAGGCAGATGTGTTTTTGACACTGTTTTTTGTTTGTTTGTTTTTCACAATTTCGCGTAAGAGAAGTACCCTTCGATAGTTCCGAAAGACACCCATTAAGTGGGCAATTTGGTTAATTATCTTTTCTTTTCTTTTTTTAAAATCAGACTTGCTCATTAAACTGATTATGTGAAAAAATATATTGATTAAACTTAATGTTTTTGCATACAAATTACAATTTGTAATCACATTTCCCTTGCTACATGTTGTACTGAAAATAGTGGTGTAGTATGAATGATGAGGAGTTGCGTGTCTGCCTGTCTTGACATTAACATAAAAAGTATAGCTCTCACTTTTGTCTTTGGCCATTATTCATTAATGAAAAATTAATCCATCGTATTGTCACTGTCAGATCTAAACCAAAATGTCTGTCTCTTTCGTTCTTTAGCCTCTGATTTGGGCAGGGTCAGCTCCTCTCTTGACTTTAGCCCCGTGAGACTTGAGTGAAAGTTTAGGAGCCGACCCTACCCAAATCAGAGGCTAACAAACGAAAGAGACTGAAATTCAAATTCAATCTAATTCAGCTCATGTACATATTTCTTTAAAAGACTTGCGAACAGTTGCATGTACACTTCAAATTACTGTTTACAGGTAATTATTTGTAATTATCAGTTCAAATAACCTACCGAACATGACCTGTATATGTGATATTGATCCTGTAATCATTGCCAGATCTCTCTAAAGTTCTACATGGTACCCCGGCCCCCCACTCAGGCTCCGAAATGACCGCATGCATGTTGCCAAAATGTCCTTTTCGTAACAAAAGAAAAAGGTCGACCCGTATTGACTTTACACACCGGACTTTTGCTGAAAAGGGGGGGTGCTGAAAAAGGCTTGTATACAAAAGAAAAAGGTCGAGCCGTATTGACTTTACACACCGGACTTTTGCTGAAAAGGGGGGGTCGGTTGGAACACGCATATGCGTACCCTAAATAACACTGAGTGGGGGGGCCGGGCATGGTACATGACATGAGCAGTGCATATTAGCACAGTGTTCCCCAAGACTCGGTCATGCTTAAAAACTATATGGTGATCATTATCTTTTTCTTTTTTTCTGTCAACCTATTTTTAGACAAGATGGAAAGAAGGTGGGAAGAAGAACAAAATGACATTGGAGGTGAAGATACAGAAGAGGAAGATGATGTTGATTGGAGGATGCCATCAGCATTGGGTTCACCCAGGATTAAAACCCCTTCCATGCAAATACAGCTGTCATCCTCAACTGGTAAACTGAAAAATCACAATTGATATTTTAAAGTTTTCATTTCAACCATCTTAATTCTGATGTGGCTGTCAAGTATAGATTAAACAAATCTGACATCTGCATATATTTGTTGCTTAATTTTTATGTAGATCAACTCGACTACACATGTATAAAACAAAATCACAATGTGGACAAACCCTAACAAAAACTATTGACATAAGGCGGCATCTTGTTTCTTGTGTTGTAATAGCTTAGTAATATTTACTGAAGCACTCTATTTTTTTTCTTTTAAAAATTTCAGAATCGAGAAAACAATATATAGTCTATACAATGTATCATTTACTACCAAGTAGTCTTTGTTGTTGTTATTGAGACAGCGTTAGTCATTTACCTATAAATTTGTTAATCAAGTGATACAAAGACAATTTAATTAAGAAAGAATAATTTTTAATGCCAAGAGGGGAGATGGTGCACAATAAGGCAGGTTTGATATGAATCAAGGGATATGTAACATTGATCAATGGTTATTTTTTGTTTCAGCCTATCGAAGTAAGCCGTGTCTGGAGTCCAAGCTGGTTCATTCTAGGACGATCGTTCATATTGATCTGGACTGTTTCTATGCTCAAGTTGAGATGCTTAGGAATCCAACACTGAGAGATAAACCATTAGGTATGTTCACACAAACCTCCTGCTGCCCATACTCACTAGAATCATAATGATGATTGATAAATTTGTCTTTTGATTGTCTAAAACTTCTTTCATATTTCCTGGTTAAATATGTTGAAAAAATTAAGGCATTAGTAAACATTGTTACATTATTGAAGGGCAGAAATACACTTACCTTCAGCCTTTCATTATTGATAATTCTTGGGGAAGGCATGGGGTTAGGATTCAGAAAAAAAATGTCTATCAGTGTTTGTTTTTTTCCATTTCAAACTTGAAGTGATCTTTCAGAACATATCATCTGTGATATAAAAATCCTCCCTGATCTGAATATATCAACAATAATGTAACATTGGGGATATTTCATTCTGTCACTGTTTCACATTTTACATAGAACCTTTGCTGAATTATTTGTTTTACCTTGTAATTATAAAGGTATCCAGCAGAAAAGTATTCTTGTCACCACCAACTACGTTGCAAGAGCCAGAGGTGTTTCCAAGCTTTCCTACATCAAAGATGCTCTCATCAAATGCCCAGAACTAGTCCTTGTCAGTGGAGAAGATCTCACTAACTACAGAGAAACATCTACCAAAGTGACAGGTGAAGAGATATTTCTTGCTAGTATTTGGGCTTCATTGCTACAAAGAGCTTTAACATTCCTGCAATTACCGGTAGCCTGAAATTGGAATAGTTGCTTCATCAACATTTTTGTTTCTTTTCTCTGTGGACTACCCTTATCTGGGAGTGTATTTTTGTCACAAACTCTCTTCATCATGAGGTTAATGAAGTTGATACAAACTGCAGTCATCTATTAAAGTATCATTGATTTGATAATAGTGGAAGAGTTTTAGTTTTAGGTTCAGTCAGAGAGAGAGAGAGAGAGAGAGAGAGAGAGAGCAAACAACTAGGATAATACAATACAGAATTGGGTAATGTAAGGAGGGGACAAAAAATGTAAATTTTATATAAATCTGTACACTCTATCAACTTGTTATTGTAATGTGCTTTGATACAAGGACATAGTTTTCAGTTTGTGATGATTACAATTTTTCAAATGAATCGTTCTAAATCATTATGCTTGCAGAATTGCTTGAACAGTTCTGTCCTTTGGTAGAACGACTTGGCTTTGATGAGAACTTCATGGATGTCACCCAGCTGGTAGAGTCGCGTCTGACATCAACAGACTCAAAGAAACTGGTGCATATTGGACATAGCTATGAGAGTGATGCCCAAATAGGTAATAAACAAGTACTACTGAACTGTTGAACTGAAGCTGAAAATATTACAAAATGTAGTGGAACTCTAGATTTGGAATTTATAACATTTTATTTTAATGATAATGAATACCGGTAGTAGCTTATGTCCTTAAAAATTCTGGAATTCCTTAGTTGTTAGAATTAAACCTCACGTTTAGATTTTTGTTTAAACAGAGTTACTGCTTCCAAACATATCAGTCTTGGAGATTTTCTAATGTGTATAAAAGTGTATTTTTGGAGCCATCTGTCATTTTAAAATCATAAGGCTTGTTTCAAATCTCACTTATAAAACTTCAAACATGCCTTTCATTGTTTCCGCTTTTGCTCCCTCTCCTTTCCAGTTACTCAGTGTCAATGTGGTTGCAGAGAACGTCTGACCATGGGCTCTCACATCGCAAAGGAGATGAGGGACACTCTGAAGTCCAAACTTGGACTGACCAGCTGTGCAGGAGTAGCCACCAACAAGCTTCTGGCCAAGCTTGTAGGGGGTCACCACAAACCCAATGACCAGACGGTACTCTTCTCTGAGTGGACCGATGCGTTCATGCAGACATTCACCAAACTAAGGCAGATTCCAGGTGAGCTCAAGGAGCAAGTGTTTTGAGCTCTCACTAATTCAGGATTTCATAATTGCTGTTTCCAAAAGCAAGAAGTCTGAAAGTCTGGTATTAGATTTCCTTCTGAAAAATAAGACAACATGGATATCCTTTGTTGTTGACAATCTGTGACTATATATGAATATATTACTCTAAGTATATTTTCAAACAGTAAACAAGGAATGTCTCTGTAGCATAAACTTGTCAAAAGACTTCTCAAAAACAAATCGATAATCTAATATCTAAAATCTAATATGATTTTGATTATGAATACTAATGAGTATATTCTATATGAGTGATAATGACTAACACAACAAATGTTATAGAAATGTCTACTCTAAGTTTCAAATATCAGGGAAAATATATGAACTACACAGAAACATTTCATACCCTGTGAGAAAAATGCATCCTATGTTATGCTTTTGATATGATTGGCATGTCAACTTTTGCATATTTCAGTATAATTTTAGAGGTATGGAAATATTTTCTAATGTGTCATTTGACTGTTATGTAAATGCAGGAATCGGCCATTCTTCGGGCAAGAAGTTGAAAGGCATGGGCATACAGAACCTAGAGGAGCTTAGACCAACACCGGTCTCGACACTTGCTGACCAGTTTGGTAAACAGCAAGCGGAGATGATGCTAAGACTAGCCCATGGAGTGGACGATACTCCAGTGGTCAGCAAAGGTCCCCCACAGGTAAATGAGCAAACATGCATTTGGACAGATTTGGACAATATTTGTGATGTTGAAATCGATCATTATAAAAGGATATTTAATTGTTCTCCTGTCATACTTAAGAAAAACATTTGCAGATCTCTTGACGGTTTTCCAACATTTTCTCCAGGCTCTCATTGTCAATATTATAGGGTTAGGTCTGAGGCCTGGAGGGAGATAGAGAGGGAGAAAGAGAGAGAGAGAGAGAGAGAGAGAGAGAGAGAAAGAGAGAGAGCGAGATAGAGAGAGAAAGAGGGAGAGAGAGGGGGAAAGTGGGGGTGAGAAGAGGGAGAGAGAGAGAGAGAGAGAAGAAGGGGGAGGGGGTTATACAAACAGATATGTTGATAGAATGATGTGAAGATAAGCACAGTATAATTTATTCTTGACCATTTGTACCAATTATAAATTTAATAGTTTTATTGAATCTTCATATTCTTCTGGCAGAGTTTGAGTGATGAGGATTCCTTCAAGAAAGTTGGCACTTTTCCAGCAGCCAAGGAGATGATGACAGGCCTCATTAGAAATCTCATCAAAAGGTAATTCTGATCTCTAAAAACTTTTTTCCATTCGTCTTTTTTATTTACATATTTTTTCATATATTCAATTCTTTTTTGATCAAACATTTTAGTTTTCAGGTAACCAAGATTTAATTAAGGAGCTTATTAACATCTTGCTAAATGTAGTAAAAATACAACTATGATGGGGTTTCATTCAAGATTCAAACGATGTAACTCGAAAGGTATTAGATAATTTAAACAATGTGCAATTAGTCCATTATATGTATGCAACTATGTGTAGGCTGAAGAAGTATAATCGTAAAGCTGATGATAGCATTTTTCTGATTAAAGTTTTGTATTTATGTGTTGAAGCATAAAACCGTTTTCCCAATTTTACCTTGGTTCTGGTGTTGAAGGTTTGCAGAAGGGATGTTATCATTTTGTCAGTTATGTAATTGATAACATTTGTAGATACATGGGCATGGAGAACTAATCATCAATTTCTAATATCTTCTTTGTTCTTTAGATTGCGATCTGATGGTAGGATTCCGTATACTATGAGGTTAACAGTCAGGAAATATGTGCCCGGATCATGGCACAGAGAGAGTCGACAGACAGGGATCTCACCTAACCTCTATCAGAAACATGGTGAGAACAACTTTGTAAGATGATTAAGGAAGCATAGATGGAGATTCTAGTGGGAGTATTTGCCTCTTGAGGACAAAGCTCTTTCAAGAGATGATCTCTCTGATATTGTCATCTGTTAAAAGGGAATGGATCCCTGTCTTATTGAGATAATTTCTTTTCCAAAAGTTGTATTCCAAATATTAAAAAAAAATAAACCCAAGAAATGTATTAATGTAGGCCTGCTTTTTACAAGTTGTCAAGGTTTTTGTGTGCTATGTGAAGTTCATCTCCATTAGCGTAGTCTTTTTTTTTTTTAATGTACTGAAAAACAATCACTTTGTCATGAAATTCGCAGATAGTTAGATTGCAGTGGAAATGATCAACATATTTAGATGGATGTATTTGGGATATTTTTAGCTCTATGCTTTTAGATGCTTCTCAAATTATGAAAAAATACATTTCTATGTATTATTGTACATTTCTTAGATGATGCTAGCCTTCTTGAGCAACTACTGGAAGTAGCAGTTGGTCTCCTGCAGAAGTTGATCGACACCAATCGGCCATTCCACCTGACGCTCATCAACATCTGCTTCACAAATTTGAGGTCAAAGGTCACCAAAGGTGCAATTGATACCTTCTTCAGCAAACCAGCAGTGAAACCCAAGGGTCCGGTGACATTACAGTCTCAAGGTATGTGTGATAGAAAGACAAGAGAGATGGATGTCCATTCTTCAGAGGATGACATCATTGCCAATGAGGTAGGAGATCTACCCGCAGCCAACACCAAGGTCGTGGACAAGATGCATCTTGGAACCGTGAGTGGAACCAAATCCAAGGAGGAAGAGAGAAATGTAATCAAACACAAACAAAAGCAACCCAACAGCAGCGGAAGTGTAGCAAGTTTCAGGACATCGGTCAATGTGACAGGCAAAGTAGAAGCAGAAGGGTCAAAGTCTTTCTTCAAAAAGCTGGGTAGCTCTCCAAGCAACAAACCAAAATCTTTATCATGTAGAGGAGAGTTAGGAACTGCAAGAAAGCCTGAATCAGTTGCTACGGAATTGAGAGAGCAGTTGAGTTGGACCGTAGATCCAGCCAGAGATGCTTCAGAAGGAGAATTTGATGACCATTCCTTGCTGCCTGACGAAGCTATACGCTTGAGCCAGAATGTGACTTTGAAGCAGCCTTCAAAGAGGACCGTTGAGGAGTCATCATCAAATGATACAGCAGAGTGCAGTCTGGATGATAGTTCTGCAAAAAGACTGAAGAATGATTCAGATCATGACACAAAACCTACAAATATTAAACAGAATGTGGAAGTAATAGAAATTCCTCCAGACATCGACAAGTCAGTGTTTAATGCGTTGCCTAGCAACATGAAGGAAGAGCTCATTGCGGACTGGGAAAGGGAAAAGAGGCAAAGAGAGGATGAGCGTCTGTTGGCCTCATCTTCACAGAATTTGCCTAAGAATAAGAAGTCATCTTCGTCAGCAAAGAAAAAACAGCTTCCTGTTCGGAATACCATTACAAAGTATTTCAAGCACTAATCCTCTGAACATTTTCATACAGAATGAATATAACGATAGAGGCTTCACTTGTATAGTGCTAGAAATAAACATTGAGAATCTAACTGAAATTTAGCTAAGTGTCGAGAAAATGTAAAGTCTGTTCATCATTACCAAGACCATTGAAAAACACACCTACTCTATCTCTGTTGCAATAGACAGTTCAGGATCAGTTATCAAAATACTAAATTAATACACTCTGTAAAAGAAATAAAGTCCACTTTTCATAATAAAATATTAGGTAAATCAATTATTTGATATGATGAGCAGATGAAATGTCAAATTCAAACATCATAGAAAGAAAAAAAATGTCAGAAATATCAAGATGTAGACTTGCAGTTGTTAAAAAGAATCAGAGAATTTAACCTTGAAAAAATAAATGTATCGCCTGAAAAGAGAAGATAACTATACCAATACCTCCATGAGGCATTTACTTGAAGTTGAAATCTGGTTCTGTATTTGCCAGTTTCTGTGTAGAAAATTTTGTGTTGCTCAGTAATGTATTGGTGACACGACCATAGTGGTGTAATAGTCATATTCAATAGTAATTCTCTCCACTTTCACAATCACTCAGTTTTCCAACTTTCTACAAACAAACATCACGCCTGAATAATATCAAATTACCAAGTACCAACTCATATAAGTTGCAAGATCAGTCTTTGAAATGTTTTAACAAATTGTCTTTAATCAAGAATTCAAATGTATATAAAGAATATATGAAATAAAATACTGTGATATTTTATTGCAGGAAACACTTACCGGTATTGCATTTTCACTTCTAGCGTCACTTTAGCGTTCACTTGTGAAAATGATGATTGGTGCATGGTCATATTTCACTAAACATTATTTATCAAATGCAAAATTGCAAATAGTGGAATAGAATTGAGAACCACAACATATTATGGTTTTAAGTTTTCTTCGCTCAAAGCACAATTAAAGGGATCCGGTAACTTTGTCTCAGATTCTGAAACAAAATTCTGGATTTAGCTCATGATGCATTGATAATTATAAACCTTTAGGTCAGTCAGGAACCCCATGACTTTTACAAGCCGATCGCCTGCCTGATTATCAAGATATTTATGATTGGAATTACACATTTTGAAAACCGTTCGCCTGACGGTTTTCATAACACTACAGTCTACTGGGGAAAACAAGTATGGTAAAACCGGTCACTCAAAGATTTTTACTTTTTTGAGGCACTTCTTGATCATTTTGGAGCGCAATTTTTTTAGGGCTTCAATATTACATCATATCACAGACACTGATAACACGTAGGGCCGTGTATCTCAGATTTAACATTGTTACACGATCCCTTTAAGGTACAGTTTATCAACATTTTAAAGTGTTTCCGGCATGTGAATTAATTGGGCTTACAACACATAGATCTATTTTGACACATGGAAGTGGCATCCTGGAAAATCAACAGCAAAGTAAATCATTGATGTAGGATATAAAAGAGAGGATATATTATACAAAATATAAATGGAGAGGTTGGCACATTGGATTCAAATGTTAAATAGTACAGGCACATGTATCCCTTTGTGCCATTAAAAGTACAGCATCAGTAAATCCAAAGCTCAAAACCAATAGGGGTCTGACACAGTTAGACCCAAAAAAATTTTACTCTGGAGTCTGGACCATCATATTCTTAAAATGTTAATAGGGGGTAGTTCCACAAATAAAAAGAAATGTGTACCCAGGCCCCCAGAAACAGAAGTTGAAGGGGGCTTCTGCAGAACTTGGGAACAAACTACCTGTACATGTTAAACACTGTCAACCAATTCAAAACTTGTCTGAACTGAAGACACAAAATTGCTTTTGATGATTATCTTACTCTGTTCACATTGATGTATATTTCATATGTATTGTAATTTATAGGCTTATTTGTACTGTCTTGTTTTTTTAAATATTTACCCTAGTTGTTTATCATGGTATTTTGTTTGTTATAGCACTTAGAAACTTCAGTGGTAAGGTACAATTTAGGCAAATCACACTATAACAACAGAAGTGTTCTGTAGAAACCCAGCATATTGTCTTGTCCCATCAGTTTATACTCCATTGCATTTCATTAAGTTAAATTAGCAAACCCATCAAAAGAGTGTATGGTCCAATGCACTCTGGATTGGTCTGTATTTAAGCATCCTAGCACTATGAACATGACGGATAAAGAAAGCCGGACAAAATATACAGTTCCTCATTCTACCCTCAACAATTGCTATGGTAGACAAAGGAACATCCCTTCACTGCTCTTACGTATGTAAAACTCAGTAGAACAGGTGTCACGTGCACCTGTTAGACAAATTTTTACATAATAGCAGTGAAGGGATGTTCCTTTGTCTACCATAGCAATTGTTAAGGGTAGAATGAGGAACTGTATATTTTGTCCGCTTTCTTTGTCCGTCATGTTCATAGTGTAGTCACCTATGTTATAAGATCTATAAAATCAAGTTGGCTCTGAGTCTGACAGTGAAAGTAGAACATGATCTCTTATCTGAGACACGACTGAATCCAGCGAATTGCTAACATCCACCACAAGACCGTCTTCATCCGCACCTAGCTCCTCAAGAGTATCAAACTGAGATTGAAGGAGTCCAGGGTTAAAGAAGTGTCCTTTCCTCTCACTTAGTCGAGATGAGATCAGCTCCATAGTACTATTGAGATGGATGAACAGGACCTGGGATGGTTTACGGCGTGTGTGGCAGCAACGGTCATTGTCATCAGCAATGTGGTGATGCTCCTCCTGTTGTCTATGCAATGTTGTAGCAACATCTTGGACGGACGCTGTTTGTGTCGATAGACTTTGGTGAGGGAGATGATCCTCTTGTTTCCTGATCTGCATATGTTCCACCTCGGTATGAGTAGGTTCACTTTCAGATGTGGATTCTGTTCTAGTATCTTGTGAGTTCCTCTCTTGGAAGTTGGATGAGGAGCTCACATCAGTATCAAGGTATTTGGCGCTGCGTCCAGATAACAATACCTGTCTGTATTTGAGCTTCAATGCTGAGCATACAATAATACCATGCTGATTACTTCTCTGCCATCTGTATGAAAAGGGAATGTCACAACAACCAGTAACCATTAACGTTAGCAAAGCACAATATATCTATATATTCTTGTCCATCATCAAATTCAAAAGTATTTCAATTATTTCAATTCAGAATTACTTCCAACCAACTGTATTTCATACAATGCAGAATCAGTATATATCTACTTTTAGTATAAAAATAAATCGTGCAGAATCTTTGCAATGTATCTGCAAAAAGACTCCAATAATACTTCCAAATTGTTGGGAGTATATAAGCAGCATAGCTCTCTCTTTTTATGAATGTATATAAACATACTGAATGAAGGAACAACAAGACGAACAGATAAAGAATAATAATAACGATAAATGTAACTTATATAGTGCCAAATCCACTATGTGGAGTGCAAGGCGCATGAATTAAAAAGAATACAAAATTAGAAAAGAATGAAAATAATTAAATAGAAAAGTTGATAATAAAAGCATGAATTCAGAAGTTTGCTGAATGCACACATTCTCTAGTTCTCACCTTTGTATTACACTATTCAGGTTCAGAAGCCATTGATGTCGGTCCTGCATTAAAAAATATGAAGATAGTTTGGATAAGAATATGGATACTAGTTACTACAATTAAAAGGCCTGTATTCCAATAAAATGTAAACCTGATACTGTGATTAAGATCTTGTCCGAAATCAGGTTGAGCAGAGAAAGTTAGTCTGAGGTCTAGTTTTTATTTCATAAAATGTGATTATTGACCCCGGGGTCAGGTTAAACTGAAAGTGTAGAATACGGACCAAAATTGAAATATATAAGAAATCCATCAAATAATAATGAAAAACAAAATAAAAAATCTTTATACAAAGTGGCAACTATAAGTTTGTTTGTTTTTTTCAATTAGCCATACTAAACTTTATATGCCAAGTTTTTTTATTTTTACTATTTTTTTCCCTTCAGTCTAGGCTAAAAGTTTGGAACACTTTATTAAACCCTTTAAAACTTGTGTATAATACACACCGTATCATCAAGAGGAACTCCAGAAGACATCTTTGTTTTGTTGCTTGGTGGGTGATAGTCATCTCCATCTTCAAAAGTCCACTGAAGCTGAAATTTCATGATAATGAAAATAATAATAATATTGTTAATAACAATAATAACAACAAACACAACAACAACAATAATAATAGTAATATAATCAGAAATACACCCAACGATGGCGTGTAGGCCTACTTATAGCAAGAAGAATTAATATACACCTCGATACAGAACCGGTAAAACTGTGGTATGAAACATGTTTTATCAGGTTGCTCCATATGAAGAAACCGAGAGATGTTTGTTTGGAATTGCATCTTTGATCGTAATTTGTTTAGCATTTAATACCATATCATACAGTGTAGAGATTCAAGAAAATCATACACACCTTTTCTGCTAGCATATGCCCGATTGTTGACCTGAAAAGGTGAACAAAAGTTGAAAAATTATTTAATCAATAACTATAATTATATAAAGCAGAATTGGTAGAAGGCAAACAATTTAGAATCCAGTTTCATTACCATTTATATATTATAAAATAATTTAAAAAGAAAATGTAACACTGTTGTGCCTAGTATAGTGAGATAACCAAGAACATAATGTGCATATATGATTGATAAAGTGTGTTAATGGGTATTGCATACCATTATGATTACCTTCCAGTTCCATAATATCTCCATTCGTGCAGCTAGCTTATGGGCATGTCCCAACCCTAACTCCATTGGAATCGCTTTATCAGCTAGCTCCTTCAACAATGCTGTTGAATATGGATGCACACGGGTGAAACAAACCCCTCACCCCATCGATCTGCAAGCACAGAATCCCCCCCCCCCCCCACTGCTAAGTATATGTTTTAGTTCTGCATGCATGAACTTGATTGCTCATAATTATCTCCCTGTATTTCCCTAATTTGTACAATGAACATTAAAAAAGGCACACCAGTTTAAAAAATAATGTGCCATTGATCAAAATGAGCTTTCTTACTCTGACTTTATTATACCTCTTCCTATATTTTCACAGACTTGAAGCTTGAAGTACACTTGACTATATATCGATCTGCACCTCACAAAATTGTCAAATATTATTATAATAAAAACATGTGCAACAATAGTATTTGATAATATTTAATAAGATTCAATTTACTTACTTTCCGCTTCCACTCACTCCCATCAAGATCAAAATCATTTTCTCTAGAGTATTGTGTAGTTGGCCTTCAACTTCTCTAAATCTAATGACAGGGAATGCAGAGTGACAACAACAGTAAGCGAGTGCAGTAATGGCCCCTCCCCCTCCCTCCTCCCAATTTACGTGTACAGCTGGTTGAGCTAACCATGTACACTGGGCCACCGTACCGTAAACACCTCGAGCTCGGGCAGCGATAGGGCGAGCTATCAGCCGCGTCATCCCATATCCCCAGTGCCGGTGGCTGTAGCTAGCACTGAGTAGCTATCAAGCGCACGTACGATTTTGATAGGATATGGTAGCGCACTTTATTCAAGAGGCTGCAAAATGAAGTGCACTCTGTCAGTGGCACTCTGTCCTAGAGATCGCTGTTTTGTGACACTCCTGCGCTAGTCTGACGTCCGCATGTGACAAACGCGTCTATTCAATTGCAACCACCTGCGGTCTGTGCGAAGAGGCGGTCATTCTCCATCGAAATAAACCACCTTTGGTACTTCAACGTTTGGAAAATGTTATAATTCACGGTTTTATCTGGAAAAAATACAAAATATGTCGTCATATTCATTCGGTACGGAGCACCGGTTTCATTGCATTATCAAACTTTTGGATGAACAAGTGGACTCGATCAATGTGGAATTTCAAGTGAGTACACTGTGACTGTAGCTGCAGAGTGATGGATTTATACACAATGATTAGAATTTAGATGATAGGCCTACTTGATGATTGATCCTGTTGATAGGATTTGTTAATTATGTCAAGCATTTATTAATTGATCAATCCCATCCTATGTCCCAGTAACACTCGCAGTCACAGTTAACTTTTATGTGTGTAGATTTTGTAGAAACAAAGATTCATTCAACAATGCAATACAATGTGCAATGTTCAATATTATGGTGAAGCTGAATTGAAGTGACATGATTTTCTTTGAGTTCGAAGCTCGAAGAACAAATGATGAATCAGATTGTCTAATGATGAGATGATGATGCCATCAAGCCTCAAGGCATCATGGTCAATGATGAAGTGACATGATACCTCAGACTCAGAGAACGCATTAGTGACAGTTATGAGTGAAATTTTATGAACCACAACAGACATGACGTCGTACATGACATAAGATTCTAGACCTCTGCTCAAACTTCTCAAAGAGCCCAAAGAGAAAATTTAATTGGGAGAAAAATGGAAATTCATTATCTAGGGTCTATACTATAGACTACTTTTAGTTAGACAGCAATAACCATCTGATTTGGGTCATTTCTTTAATAAAACTGACATTTGTTGTCATTCCCCAATATACAGATGGCAACCCAGAGATACCGTGGGGGTGGCTATGTACATATTTTCGTCCACGACATTTTCTCCCCGATTTTCTTTATTTAGATCTAGATCTAATTTCCTGATTTCTAAATCAGATGTAAATTAGGTCGGTATGTCATTTGTCCTAATTACAGTTATCAAAATTTGATAACTCAATATTAAATGGATAATTTACGGACTTACTTATATGAATTATCCAATTTGTACCTCAGAACCGCGAAGCAGTAGTTACGTTCATGCATTCGAAATATTACCCGGCGGCCGATATATTTCCGGGTCCACCTACCAAAACATAGCCAATGGCCAATCAGAGCACTCGTTTCGTGGGAGTTCGTTGGTCAAGCCGGGCCGACTCGTACGTAGCTACGGTAGCTATTGGACGTTCGAAAAGAAAAAAATAATATTCATCAACTAAAACCAAGACGGATAATGTTGACGACGAGACTTTCTCGGATTAATCATTAATTTAGGATCTAAATGAGCAAGCTATCGTAAGTCAAATAAGCTATATATATGTTATTTTTAATTTGTATTATATTTGCAGCAGTTATGAGGATGTAAAGAGTGAAAATCTCGTTGCATATCTCATTCATCGCGGTCCGGTCGAACCGAACCATTTGTTCCGTACAGTCCCTCACAGAAAGAGGTCCCCAGACTTCAGTCTCTATAATCGGAGGTCTAGTGGAGCCAGACGTAGTCTCAGTGGAACAACCGACGATTAGAGAGACTGAAGCTTTCGGTCTAACTTTTAGTGTGCAATCAATTGGACAGTTATCACAAAGTCCTAAAAATTACCAATTCGCTTATTTACGTGACTGATCACATTTGCCCAAGTCCCAACTTTCATTTCTGTCTTCATATTTTTGACTTCATTCACACTTTTCACCAACATCTGATTTTTCAGTTTTCATAAAACTTATTTAAGGTTGTATCACCCTTTAAGCTTCTTGTTAATTGTTCTACTTTTCAGAGGGATAGTAAAGGACAGTTCTTACTTGACCAGGCATGCGATGCCCTGAGACTTGCTGAAAGGGAGTATTTTGGACTGCGCTATGTCGACCAACACAAACAGAGGGTAAGTTTATAGGGCAACAATCACAATTCGCATGAGATTTCCCTAAGAGAACTCTCAACACTCCTTACAAAAATCCTGTTTTCAATTTGGCAACAGAGCCATGAGAGGCGAAATTCTTTGACTCTTGTACCGTTTTACATTCAGTGATACTTTATTGTGTCAAGAACATGTACAGTACATGTACATATTCTATCCAGCATTTTGCATACATGTACAGTGAAACTTGTCTAAAGACCACCCAAGGTAGACAAGAAAAGTGGTCTTTATGGGCAGGTAGTCTTTACTTACAGGTTCCTGTAGTACATGTTTCAATGAGAAACCACTTTTAAGGGAAACAAAAAATGTGGTCTCTGTAGACAGTCACAGATGGTATTTGTATACAGGTGGTCACTAAACCAGGTTTGACTTTATACAGTGTACATCAAACTATTGTTCATGAACAGCCCTACAGTCCTGTATTCTATTTCATTGATCAATCTATTAATGTAAACATTTGTTTCTTCTTCCCCAAATCACTTTCATCTTTGAAAGCTACATGCACAATTACAAACTGTGCAACATGAGTGGGGAACAATGCTCCAGATGTACAATGTAGGGATATATACACATGTACATGTACAGTGTACATGGATATTTTGTCATGTGTCAGGATGAACTTTGAAGTCTTTGTTAAGTTTGTTATGTCTAACTTTATGCCCTTTATATTTGACATATTGATTTGACTGACTTACAAGTAATCTGCGGCAATCCCCATTAGTCTTCCTGTGCATGACCAGACCACTAACCAAATAATCTCAAGTACCTGTATCTCTTATCAAAGCCTTAGTGATTATAAATACATTGTTTGCAAAATTGTGCAAGATCTTGACACTGCACACCCAGTTTATATGAACTTTTGAAACTGAAACCAATTTACAGTGTTTACCGTAGATAAAAATACATACCGTAACTGTAAGGAAATAACCTGATACAACAACAACCTGGCAAGTGGCAACTCTAATTGGAAATAAATTACACAATGCGAAAGGAAATGAGAGTATAATTATAAAATGGTTGTATAGCTTCAATCAATATTTCCCTTTGCTGTCCTCCCTTTTGGAAATGTTAATGTTGCCCAAGCCAATGGTCCATCTCTGTGGTCAAGGCATTGGTGTTATAAGTCCCAGGTTCGTTACCCGGCGGAGACATTTTGTTCAACCTTTGCCAAAATTTCCAAAAAGTAGGACAGCAATGGGGAACTAATGCACCGGTCAACTGGAGTCTTGAACCTACCCCCCTCAAGACTTCACTCTTATTCACTTTTGGTCTTGAACGTCCGACACAAAGATTCACCTCTCATTCACCTTGCTTCGTAACAAATAAGGTCAAGATTCACTATTCCAAATTATTTATAAGGTGCAGATTCACCCATCTCCAAGAAAAATAGGGTGCAGATTCACCTCGCCGCTAAAAATATTAGGTGCAGATTCACCACACGTCTTCACCTGCTTAATTTTTATTAGGTCAAGATTCACCGGCCTTTCACCAGCACCGCTATTTATGGTAGATAGAGTGATTATTAAAGGAAACATAGAATTGATCATGAGTACTTGTGGAAACAATCCGTTTTCTGAAAATGGTAGCTAGAATTTAAAAAAAGGTACAATTTCGCCACTAATTATTTTTTTCGGGTCTCCGCTTCGGCTACGATGTCTCGCCAATAATTATTATTTTTGGATCTCCGTATCCATGATTTATTCACTTTGTGTTAATTAAACGTGTGGCTTAATGATTTACATATACATGTAGCTAAAACTTGTCAAAAGGAGTGTTTTGTTCAGCTGCTTGTTTTTATATAAGAAAATGTTGTCACTGACACGCAGCTAGGCTATGATTTTTTTTTTTATGGGGGCTACTTTAAGAAAAGTGGGGGCTAATTCATTTTAAGCTGTAACAATAAGTTGTGTTTTTCCTTAGCCATCATGCTACTAGTACTAGCAACCAAATTGGTAGGTAATATTGTGTCATTTTGTCTTTTTTTTCTGTCCCGAATTTGAATTGTTATCATGGACAATGCGATCCCATTTAAAAAAAAATGTAACTCCGTTTAAAATTGTGTTATTTAGATCTAGACTCTATAACTTAACCAATAAATGAATATTTTTACTGTTGTCCCACATAACGATCATTGTTATAAAGAAACATGCAAAATCATAGTCGTATTTTTGTCCCCGTATAGACTCTAATTCTAATCTATAAAAGGCCAAGCCAAAGCTAGTTTCATTTCGTAGACTGAAATTGATGCCATCACTCAGGCGCGGCGCAGGCATCAATGACAAAAAATTGGCCTAGTATATAAATAATATAATTTAATTAAACAGTTGTAAGAAAAATGCTGAGGTATAGGGACATCATTTATATATTTATTCACGGGGTTTTTATAACAAAATTCAATTTCTGTCTACGAAATTAGCTTTATACCGATTTTACAGGAAAAAATCTGGCATTGATTTTGCATGTTTCGTTACAACAAATATATCGGTATGTGGGACAACAGTAAAAATATACTCGCATTTAATGGTTTTAAGTTATAAATAACACAATTTAAGACGGAATAACATTATTTTTAATGGGATTGCACTGTCCATGATAAAAATTCGGGTCGGAAAAAAGACTAAATAAACATATTACGAACCAATTTGGTCGCTAGCAGTTCAGCACTCGTCACTCGCAAATACTTATTTGCTTCATACTCTAGGAGCGTGCGGGCTCGCGCTGCACTGGAGCAGCTAGTTTCTGTGTATTGTGAATCTGTACTCCGTATTTACATCGGGGGCGCGGGCCTGGCCGGGTACTTAGGCTAGGCGGATACCGATCTAGCTACAGCAGTAGGTCAACCGCCGATCCGCTGCAATCACAAAACTTTTAAAATTTTGATGGAAATTTCTAGTTTTGGAGTTGGTAGTTGGAACGGAGAGTTCAGTCAGACAAATCAATAAATTTATTTATTAGTTCCCAGGGAATATCAATTGATGGCGGGGGCGATTTTTCATTATATATCAATTTTGTTCGCCCTCGATCGTCTTGATATTTACTAGTGCTGTAACATCACGGATATCTCCAATTCCGTTTAACCGCCAGTCAAAACCGGACGGTTTTCGGTTAAACGTTAAAAAAAAAAAAAATCATTTTTTTTTTTTTTTTTTTTCTTTGGCGGGAAGGACTTTCATTTAACTGCGAGCTGCATTTGAAGGCGCCGATTTGTGCTTGTGGACTTGTCACAAATAGTAGAAATGTCGTTTTTAGAAGAATGTGCAAGATCATTAATGTACATTAAAAACAGTAGAGAACTTAGGATAGAACCTTGTGGTATACGCGGTGTGTAAAAGTAGGATGAATTATTATTATCAAAAATACATATTGAGATCTATTACAAAGATTTCTTTCAAACCAAGATGACAGACAAATTGAAGTGTTGTTCTAGTTTCAGAGTGGTGAGTCAACACACAGATAACTGAGCTGGGAGACATTGGCAGGCATAGTGCCAGGTGGAGGGGCATATATCGAAACTCTTTAAAAAAAAAAAAAAAATAAATAAAAATAAAATAAAAAAAAACAAATTAAAAAAAAAAAAAAAAAAAAAAAAAAAAAAAACGGGAAAACGAAACCGTCCAATTGAAAACGGAATCCGCCATGGGCGGTCGGATACCGGACGGTTAAACGTTTGACTACAGCACTAATATTTACTGTGGCGATTTCAGAGGTTTAGGAGGCGAATCGCCTCGTCGCCATCGTGTATTTTTTTCGTTGGCGCAGGCTATAGCCTACAAGTAAACAAAACGTGACAGCAGCTGTAAACAAATTTCCCCCACGTCTGCATAGCCGGGTTATATTATGATTTACCCAAAATGTGACCAGTTGACAAAGCAGTCTTCGTTGAGTATAGACATATTAGAAACTCTTCAATAATTAAAAACTTTATCGGGGTACACTTTTGGTACTCATCAGCAGGGCGGTATTCCGCATGTCGCTAACTTGTATGGCATCACAAAACCTGCCATACAAGTTAGCGACATGCGGAATACCGCCCTGCTGACTCCAAATTCAGAAGGTTCAGAAGGTATATATTTTCGGGTTTTAATATTCGTGGACACCGGATTTAGCGCGAAATCCGAACTCGAACGTAGCTAGCTCCACGTCACAGTTTATTTAAATCTTGAACCCTCATTTCCCCTGGAGTCAAAGACATTCGACGCTCGTTCACACACGATAATTTTTTCACTCGACGCTCGTTCACTTGTATGTGAAAAATATTCGTTCAAGATTCACAACATTCGCTAAAAAATGAGGCAAAGATTCACCTTCTCCTACAAATAATAAGGTAAAGATTCACTACGGCCAAACAAAAATACGTCAAAGATTCACCACGCTCTGATTTTGGCGACCCCAAGATTCGACGTCGAGTTGACGTCGAATGCTTGACGATCCTTGAGGGGGGTAGGTTCAAGACTCCGGTTGACGGGTGCATAAGCAACCAGTATTCTCTCATTTCCTGTCACATATTTATATATTCATGTAAAAGAATGTTGTAATTTTTTATCCAAATGACATGTTGAATAATGATTTGTTAGCTCTTATGAAGCACAATGACAGAATGTTATTTGTTATTATTTTATTGCTAGGGAAATATAGTGGGATCAAATGGAATTTGTCATATTAGTGCTTACTGCTTGATAATGGACGTTTTCCCAGTTATTTCGCAGTCTTACAATATCACCACATCGACAGCTAAGGAGTCGCATACAGTGTAAATTTCATAATTTGAGCTTTTAAGCCTTCTGATTATTTGTTCAATTTCTTTCAACTGTAATCTATTGCATTCCTTCTTTGTTTTTGAGTTGCTACAAAGGTTACCGGTACATTGTTATTGAACATTTAGGATTATTTCTCCACATGAATCGCCACAAGACACCTGAAAAGGCTACCGGTAGTTGAAACATTAGTTTTTCACCTACAGTGTATGGTCAGACAGAGTAGAATAGAACGTTAAATTAACAGTGTATGATTGAAGGAAAAAAGTCCTAATTTATTATCCATTCAAGGTAAAACAATCTTAAACTGTCTTCCTGTATAGATAAGATTTCTATTGATTAATGACCTTGGGGTGATAATAATTTCTACATTAGGTGAATGTTATGGACGAGTATACACAGCAATTGCATGTCTTTCACACAATACAGTATTTGGGGAATAACCTTGATGTAGTTTTATCTAGATGGCAAGATATTTCTAGTTTCCTTTAAAAACAATGAAAATAACAGTGACAACATTTACGGTATACAAAATATAACAACACTATTACACCAAAAGAAAAAAAAAGCAAACAAATAGACTATCTGCCCGGGCTGCCCCTCCCCTTCATACACACACATTTGGTATTTTTAAAGATTCATAAAGTATTAAATAATTTAGGATGTGATTCATCAGCTAATATGAAGTGAACTTTGCTTGACTCTTAAAGGGGATATAAACCTTTATAAAATGTTTCTTTGGGCCTCTGTTGGAAACAGATAAAATGGACAAACAGAATGGTATGAATTTAACCAAAATGGGCAAAGAGTAAGATTTTTTTTTTTTTTAAAGTTACAATGTATATGTTAGATCACTGAATTCATCTCATTTTCCTACATTTAGATCGTGGAATGTTTAAAGCAAATTGATTACCCTTTAAATTCTATTAATACTCACTGGTTCTGTGTACACCACAGTGAGTAACTGAACAGTGGGTAATGAACATTAGGACTTTCACAATTCAGTGTGGTAAGATGATACAGGTTCAGCTACTATTCTTAGAACATCACACGTTTGAATACTCACTGTATAGGCCTGTTTTCATCAGCTCAAGATTGCCGAGTAGCCCGCTATTTCTGATTTGGGAAATAATCCTGAAGTTACAAATCGCACCTTCATCAGCTCGAGATTTGGCCTCGAAATTTGAAATTTGACCTTGAGAAATTAGCTCAAGATATTTTGCTCAGCGTTCACGCATAGTGTGAGTCTTCTGTCTGGTGAAAACGCACTGGACAAATAGCGGGATATTTGGCAAACTAGCCCAAGATATCTTGGGATGATTATCTTGACCAAATATCTCCCTAATTGCAACTTCGGGCTGATGAAGACGCAAATTAGCTGGATATTTTGCGATCAGGATAGTTCAAATAGCGGGATATTTGGCAATCTGGAGCTAGTGATGACAGGCCTAATGTGGCAAGTTTAAACAGGTTCAGCTACTATTCTTAGGGCGCGTTCATGCTTGATTTTGAAGGCAGAATGAGCGATTTGTAACGCTCATCGTAAACGCTCATCGTAATCGCAGTTCCACGGTGCACTGTTCATGCTCACTCCAGGCAATTCTCCTTGGGTGGCCTTCAGCTGGATTCGCAAACCTGTGTGCGCATGCTACGTAGACCCACTAGAGGTCAGTGCGTTGACCCCATTTAAACGCGTTTACAAATTGTAAACGCATCTTTTTGTGAGTTTACGATCAGCGATCGTGATCGCCGTTTTTCGGTGATTCTACAAAAGTGGGCATGAACGCAATCATGTTTTAAACTAAACGCGTAACAGATGCCTGATTCTGGCCGTCAAAATCAAGCATGAACGCGCCCTTAGAACGTCACATGTTTGAATACTTGTACTGCACATGTACTTGTAGTAAACTGACACTCTCCAACAGTGTTGGAAGCATATAAAGTTACGTAATTGTCTGGATATTTGCCATCTTGCCTTCACAAAAACAACAGTTGACATGCCAATTGCTACATAGTGCTAATCAACTTTGGATATTAGATATATATTTTTTTAAATACTGGTACTATTTTTGAAATGTGGAAGACTCAATTTAAAATGTCTGTTTGGTAGACTTGTGGTATAACTTGACAATGAGACATTTTTAAATGGATTGTAAAATTAAATTCATTGGGAGGTATTATTAAAAAAGAAAATTGGGGGGAAAAGGGAAAATAGGGGTAAAATCAGGAGGATTTATCAAAGAATACCACTCTATAGCTGCAATAATATAACAATTGTCAGTTTGTTCTGTGTTTAAATGCAAGTCATACTTGACAGATATTTTGGAGTTGTGAGATGAATCAGGTGACCTCCTTGAACTTTGCTTAAGACCTATACACTACATAGTGTATACAGTACATGTATGTATATCTAGCTTTTCAATGTTCCATTTGTTTGTTATTTTATCTTTTAGCTGCAAAATAGTTTATCTGAAGCAGGCCATTGACAACTTAAACTTTGAAAATAAGGTTCATTTACACAAAAAGGCATTTACAAAAGTGTATTGCAGTGTAGTTTTACATGAGATGGGTACAAGATATTGGTACTAATGTGATGAATACATGTTAAGTGGAAACTCATGATTCTTATATAATGAGAAATGTGATAGCCATGTACGGTACTAATTTTGCTGTTCCTAGCTCTTTATAACATTTTTTTTTTGTTTTACCCTGACATCACAGGATAACTTATACAACATTTTCATGGTCCCAATGTCCATGTTACAATGTACATTGTACATACATGTACATGTATGTATAACAAGTAGGATTTAGGGTACATTCAAGCCTTAAGGAGGGGTGTGAGGAATAGCGGGGTTTGAGGAATGGCGGAGCACAGTGTAAATGTACATGTACATTGTGTGTGGGTTGAGTTGTCACTGCATCGGGAATGTTGAAAACGCCAAATCATGATACTTCATAATTTTTAAACTGTGATCAACTGTGATCAATCAATTCAAAATGCCCCATCCATTGAATCATTCAAAACCCTTCTCAAAACCCACCTTTTTAATCAGTTATAGTTTACTGGAGGCGCACACAAAAATTCCATTCAACTCAATTGTATTGTATTGTATTGTATTAGTAATATTTCATTTTATTTTGTTGCTTTTAAGGTATTGAACATGTTAAATAATTATAAGTTAGACAGTACCACCTGTGTGCTTAGAGACGTCTGTATAAAGCGCCCTATAAATGTAATTATTACATGTATTATTAATTAGCTTTGATATGGGCTCATTGTTAACACGCACTATTAATTGGCTAGCTGTCATGTCAACTCATCTTTTCAAATACAATGTTTTGTATAGGATGTTGTTATCCATTCTGTATGCCCCTTTTGATTTACATTGAATATGTGACTTTCATAATTCATATACAGGGGTACTCGTAAATTTCTTCTAGTGTGAGCTGGCAGTGAGTTACAGTGTACCGGTATGCTAGCTTTGTGGAAATAATTGGCTAAGAGGTTTTGGCCAGTCTGTTTTGATTAAAACGATTGCTTGTCTGGCTTGTAGTTTAAAACTGTGAACACTCTTTGTGTGCACCCAAGTTTGTTTATAATTGGTTATTTAAAACTTTAAGGTTTCAATAGACTTTAAAACACTTGAGTTTAAACTCCAACGGTTCCGTGTGAACTTAGCTATAGCTATCAAAATTGTGGTTAATTACAGAGGGTCATGTGTGATATAATGTTGGCTGTGACTCATGCTAAACTGTGATAAGGGAGAGTGTGTAGAAAGATATGAACCTTCAGAGAGAAAGGGGAGGTGTAGTAGAACAAATATGTAAATATTGAGAAAGAATGACTGGCAAGTCTACAGAATGTGATACCGGTACTGAGTAGGCATTACATGTACATAAAATAGGCATGCATTTTGGAGGCGATTGAAAATAACAATCGAAAAGGGATTTATTGTGAAATTACGGTGATATAAATTATACTATAAACTGTAGCAGATATGTGTATGACACCTGAATCGGTACATTGTAATGAGACATTTTATACATAAATACCAACAAGAATGTGTTTTTGTTTGGAAAATATCCTAGATGAAAGCTATATGCAAGAATAATACAACACCATGTTATACAGAGATAAAATGAGAAAATATTTTCATTGTGCACTTATGATTTTCGTCAACTTAATTTTTTTAATATTTTTTTTAAAATGATTTTTTAATTTATATTTTTTAAATGTAATGTTCAAAATCTTTCTTTTTTTCTTTACAGCATTGGCTAGACTGTAAGAAGAATGCACTCAAGCAACTGAAAGGTGAGTATGAAGTAACATGCATAGTTACAAAACTAAAGTGTTACCTGTGTATGAAGACCACTCTATTATGATCTTAATATGCACAGGTTACTTTTGTACAGATTTAAAGATTGACTTACGATATGTACCGGTATATGTTTATATCTCTATATATTTTTAACTTGTTTGTAAATTAAACATTTTCAGCCTGCGAGCTGCTTGTTTGATGTGATTTTGCAATAAACCAAACCAATCAATCTAATGTTGGGTCACGGACTAAATGACTTCCTCTTTAAACTGTCCCCAGTTAGCTAGGCTCCAGCTTTTCTATTGAAATGTCTCTCTTTAATGAAAACCCTCTATGCCATTGTTGTAAAGATAGGACTGATAAGGAATTAATCACAATCCAGACCATTATTATTATTATTATTAATTCATAATATCTCTTTTTTTTCCCCTTCCTTTCAGGGACTGGCCCACCGTACAGAGTGGTCTTCAGGGTGAAGTTCTACCCAGTAGACCCGTATTCATTAAAGGAAGAAATCACTCGCTTTCAGTTATTCCAGCAGCTCAAACGAGACCTTCTCCATGGCCGCATTGTGTGTTCTTTTCAAGAAGAGGCTCTCTTGGGTGCTTGCATTGTGCAGTGTAAGTGTTAACCTGTTGACTTCTGAATTCTGTCATTCCTTAGGGTTATGCTTTAAATACAGAATCCACCTGCTTTCCCCCTAGAAAATGAGTTTAGTATTTAAAACCACAGTCAATGAACAGTATTGCTTGAAATAAAGTAGACACCCTCACACCATCCAATCCAATCCAATCCAGGAATTTATAAAGCGGCAATATCTAGTTGCCTAATCAAAGGCGCTGATGAGACTGAAAAAATACCCAAAATGTCTGTTCTAACTGGGCAAGACTAAAAAGCAGCGACTAATTGTAAGCAATCTGAAATATGTATGTCTTTAGTTGAGTTCTGAAAGTGGATAACTGGTGACAAGAGCGAAGGATTTGGGGAAGACCATTCCATAATCTCGATGCACAGGCAGTAAATGATCGATCACCTAGAAGAAAGCGTGTACGAGGACTTTCAAGCATATCACACGCTACTTCATGTACAGACTTTGGTGTGAGATGGTGTGAGGTGTTTCTATTTTATTTTGAGTGCTGCAGTTATTGAGGGGTCAAAAGTGTTTAATTGGCTACTGGGTATGTATTAGGTCATCACACTCCAAAATAAACATAAATATCCCATTCAACCCTATTGGCTTTTTAAGCTGCACTTCCGTTTTAATAGTATATTCCGACCTCATGAAGGGATTCGACATATGCTGGAATGATACAAACGCATTTTTATAACTTCAAATCGGAAATGCGAAGTTTGATATTTCTTGTACAAATATTGATGAGTCGCCCATCAGCTACATATTATTATAAATACTTTGCAGTACATCGATACTACATGTACACACATGTACATGTTCTACATGTATGTACCTCTGTAGGTTGTATCAAGGAATTAGTTGTGAGAGTCAAAAGCCACAGACAATTAGACTGAGTATTAAGAAGCCAGGTATAAGTGCAACAGCTGTCCTTAATCACAGCTAAGCAAACTGAAAGAATCATTTGACCTTTTGTGACCTGATGCCATGGATTTTTTTTTTGGTGTTCTACAATGTATTTACTAAAATTTTCAAATATCAAAAGTATAAACAAAAATCTTTCTGCAAAAATTTGACCATTATTTACCGTGTATCATCCATTTTCTTCCAATTTTCATCCCAAATGACAAGTTTGCAACTCCCTTTTCACCCCCTCCCCCCCCCCCCAAAAAAAAAAGTTTCAGAGATCAATGCAGTGTTTTAACTGTAGAAACAAAGAAATTATGAATTACTCTATTTCTAATAATTCTCTCTCTCTCTCTCTCTCTCACAGCTAACCTGGAAGATTACAACCCTGAAGAACACCTGCCAGGCTACGTCTCCTACTTCACCATGTTCCCTAAACAATCAGAGAAACTACAGATCAGGATAGAAGAGCTACATCAGTCAGACCTCGGGTAAGATTTTACTATATAGACAAGGCAAATTTTGGTGCAATCTGTACCCCTACCCCCCCCTCCCTCTTTATAATTGTTTTGGGATAGCTTTTCGACAAGCAACACTTTCTCCATTCACGTGTACCGTATTTGCCGGCGTAAAGGCCGCACCGCCGTATAGGCCGCACCCCCGATTTTTGAAAAAAAAAAAAAAAAAAAAAAAAAAAAAAAAAATCGTTTTTTTTTTTTTTTTTTGGTTGTTGTTGTTGTTTTGTTGTCGAAAACCCACGCGGGGAAGGACCTTCATTTAACATCGAGGTGCAGTTAAAGGCGCTGATTTGTGCTTGTAAACTTGTCACAAAATAATAGTAACAATGTCGTTTTTAGAAGAATGTGTAAGATCATTTATAATGTGAATTAAAAACAAAAGAGTACTAGGTCCTAGGATAGTACCTTGTGGAACACCATTTGTTATATAAAAAAAATTGAGGAATTATTATTATAAACTACATATTGAGATCTATTAGAAAGATTACTTTCAAACCAAGATGACAGACAAATTTTAGTGTTGTTGTAGTTTCCGAGTGGTGAGTCAACACTGATTACTGAGCTGGGAGACATTGCCAGGCATAGCGCCATAAATCAAAACTAAAAAAAAAAAAAAAAAAAAAAAAAAAAAAAAAAACTTTTTTTTACTCTTTCGCCGCATAGGCCGCACCCCGACTTTTTGATATTTTTTCTTCCAAAAATACTGCGGCCTATACGCCGGCAAATACGGTATTCTCCTTGTCACTCCTGTTTGAATTATTTCTCATTGTTTAAGTATTTTGTATTTTCCTGTTATTTGAATCAATGTACAATATATCAAATGTAATACTGGATGTTTTCACCTTGTGTAACAAACTGGAACTTTTTAGATGCTTCTTATAATAATTCATTGTATTGGATGGGTGTACAGCTGTACCGGATTTAGTGATATAAAGTACAAATTGACTTAGAATTTTCCATCATACAAAATAAACACTCTTTTGTGACAGTGTAATTCTGAGGTGATTTATGATAAAGGGTTCGAGGCAAGTTAACAATAGAGCCTCTTGATAGCAGTTGTATTGTAATGGCCAGGTATACAATTATTGCAGTTTCCAATGATGCTCCCCTGGCATCAATCAATCACTTCATTTAAATGGATGAACTATTCACTTCCAGTGAAGCTAATACATGATAGAGCTTGTATCAGTACTACTTTGTTATCAATTACTTTATTTAAATATGAATGATATTTAAGTGGTTGTATTAGTCACTGACAGCACAATGACGTGTGATATGAAATAGCTGCATCAATCATCTGTTATAGTTTTCCATTTTAACATGTTCAACGATATTCGTGCATACATGTACTTCCGCAAATATATATTTGTTTGGTAGTCTTTAATTAAGGTTTGTTTATGGTGGTTTTTAACTGAATATTGTTGTTTTTATTTTACAGTGGTATGACGCCACCACAAGCTGAATTCAAGTTCATAGAGACAGCACACAAGCTTGATACGTATGGAGTAGACCCTCATTTAGTACGGGTAAGCAAACTAAAAATAGGTCAAGTTTTGGCAAGCTTTTAGGAAATAATTGAAATTTGTATTACCTAAATTGTTGCACCCACTGACATAAAGTTGAAGCCCCAGATTTATAGTATTTAAGTTTAAGGAAGGAACTAATTAATTAATCAATAACACAAGGTTACATTTAATCATGATGTTGGCCTGGAACAGCCAAGTTTAAAGGCTCTTAATGTGTTTGTACTAATGCATTGTTCTAGTGAGGAAAATGGTGCAAACGAGTTAAATGTCAATAGGGTTAACAGTAAATTAGGATAAAGTACTATTTTTCTCTAGTCCCTATCAGGATACAGACCTTCTAGTTAGATGTGACACTGAATAACTATGTCATACCTCGGCCCTTTAATATTAATGTAGTAACTCACACGTGATTGACAGGTGTTTGTTTCTGTGATGTGCAATCCACTGTTTGTTAAACCGGGACCGCACTACTTATAGCTACTTGCGCCCTCTATATAGCCAACAATGCCTTAGCGTTACCTGCTGATCCCCCATGGTCCCCTTTTTCTTATGTTAATTGAGAGCTGATTTGATGTGACCATGCAGGGAGGTCTAATCCCTCCTGGCCAAACTAGTGCAGATAATAGGCTTTAAAGTACACTGTGAGAGAGACATTGTCATGGCAGTGACATTATAAACATGTACAGTACAACATCTTGGAGTCAGTGAAATGATTTATTAATCTTGTCAAATCTAAATGATAAAAATAGACATTTATTGTCAAAAATACTAAAAATCTAGTTACACTATCAATCATGAATGTAAATTTATCATTAACATATATCTTAGCCTCATTTATGATGAAAGAATACTCATCAGGAGGTGTGAAAGTTCAGTGGTACAGTAGTGATCTCCTAATGGGCAGGTCCTGGGTTCAAATCCCAGTTGTATTACCTTTTTGTAACTCATTAATCCTTGATTACCAAGTTCCTCCAATACAACCTAAAGCTATATTATGTATGTCCACTGGTTAATGAGCTGCATGTACTAGCGTATCCGTGCTTTCTTAGGAGTGGGCTGAATAGATGTTGTCATCATTGTTATCTTTGTTGATGTTAAACAGGACATGTATGGAACCCAGTTATACCTTGGCTTGACGTTACGTGGAGTGCTTCTGTTCCGTGGCAGTATGCTAGCTGAGACCTTTAAATGGGATACAATCAGGAAGTTCTCTCAAGATGGTCGAGCTCTTATCATCCATGCCGTCTTCAATGAGGTCAGACTTTAAACATCTTTTACAACTTCTGTGAATAAGACATGCTTTTGGTTTAAATAATGGAAGACTTGTATTGACTTAAAATTCAGAATTTGGGTACAATATCAATACACAGTGATTCAATCATACAAGCAAACAAAATTAAAATCATCTTGTCTTGTTCAAGACATAAACAAAGATTAGGATACTTCTTGTATACAATCTATTTAGTTCTCAGAGAACTAAAAATAACATTTTAGACTGTTTTTAGAGTAGGATTGACATTCATCTCTAGGCCACATGGAAGAGGTCCTAAAGCTTTAATTCTCCACCCCCCCCTCCAATTGTTTTTTTTGTCGTCGATTAAAAAAGAAAATAAAAAAAGATTGTTACTATTTGAGATATGTTCTTACTTTCAAATTACCTTGTCAGATTGTGTTTCTTAATGCATTTGTCTCATTGAGACACAATCTTATGTCATCAGTAAAGAAGGGTATTATCATACTGTGACATCTTATATTCTAGCAATTCCACAAAATGTTCAATCAACATGAACAATCAACAATGTCAGATGACTATAATACCTCTTTTTAATATTACTTCTTTTATATTAATATTTGCAGAAGAAAGTCAACCACCGGTATTTCTTAAGCACAGATGCTGCAGCTGAACATTTATGGAAATGTGCTATCGAGAACCAAGGATTCTACCAGTAAGTGATGGAGGTAGAATGTGAAATTGAAGCTTTTGAAATTATAAGCTTATGTTTCTTGATCCAGTTGGAACAAAGTGATAATGAATTTGAATTCTGATTGATTCATGTTTAAAGGATAAAGTCGGCTTCTATCATGCGATTACTTTGTGAAAGAAACTGTCTGTAAACAAATGGAATAGTTTGATTATATATTACATAAGAACATGTGACATGAAAGTCGGGTTCTAAATTTTCAGCTATTTGTAATCATATTTCAAATTGGAAGAGCAATTCTTTTGGGGGGACATTTCTGTCATGGTATTCTTCCAAATTTACTTACAAGAACATATATAAAAAATGAGAAAGCTCACAAATACTCTTCAACCCAGAACCAGCATCATATTTAAAAAGTGTATACTTATAAATGCTTTAATTACTGTATCTTTAATGCTGACAGAGTAAAAAAAGAATTGGATTTTTTTTTCTTCACACCTTGAGATGATGGTAACTAATTCCTGTCTGTTTGCCAATTGCACTCAAACATGCATTTAATGTATTAAAAACCTAAAACCTTTTTCTTATTTGTTTATTCAGGAGCAGAGTGACCAAGGGATTGAAGAGGACTAACAGTTTTCTGAGGAGAAACAGATTCAGCTTTAGGTAGGCACAAATTATGTCTCTCATGGAGTAGAATGTAGCAATAGAAAAAGGACCCCCCCCCCCCTTATTTACATTTTCTTTTAAGCCTATCTGCACTAGTTTGGCCAGCAGGGATGAGACCTCCCTGCGTGGTCACCGACAGGTGGTTATCTCATCAAATCAGCTCTCAATTAACGTAAGAAAAAGGGGACCATGAGGGACCAACGGGTACCGCTTAGGCATTGTTGGCTATATATAGAGCAGTACCGCTTCAAACCACACAGCTAGTGTGTATGCTAAGGGCCTATGTTAAGCACCATTCCTTTACATGTTGAAAAAAGAAAAGTCCACCATAATTTACCCAGTTAAATATGAACATGTGCTTCTAGAAAGGGAAGCGCAGGCATTGAGATAGGTACAGTATACTTATTGAAAGTATAGTTATTGAACAGAGTGTGATGGTTTAATTACAGATACTTTTCTTGTACTTCTACTTCATTGTAAAATATTGTACACAAATCCTTTTGCTCCTATTTTCAACATTTGGAACCAAGCCAGAGAGGAAGTTTAAGATTCATTTTCTAGTACTTTAAGAAGCCCCTGTTATAAGACCACTCAAACAGGAGGCCTTCTATATAATCATTAACACAGTTGTAAATTATGTTTGTGGTTTTACAAAACCTTTATCACATTGATAAGACATTATCATTTGCTTTGGAGCACTTTTATATAGGTTTTCATTCAGGAAGGATATGAAGTGAGTGGCCATTATGGCCATATCGTCGCTGTTTTCACGAAGTGACGGTAGTGAAAAAAAATTGCATTCACTTTGCGTTACGATTTTCCTCACTACCGTCACTTCGTGAAAACAAGGACGATATTACTGATTTGTATTTCTCATAGGAAGAAATCAGTATTGGCTCCTGCATGTATGCAAATTGAATACCTTTTTTCAGTTAAAAAGTGTTATTGTTCTTAAACATGAACATAGAAGGATACAAAATACATGAATGTGTTTTGCTGAAGAAAAAAACTATGATACTTGTTTGCAGTTATTCATATCAAAGCATAAAAGGACAGTGTCATTCAGTGCAACCAACTGTTAATTTCATTTTTTGTTTTTTTTGTTGTTGTTGCAAGAGATTAATAAAATGAATACATTTACTAGAACACAACACATCAAACATCAAAATATGGGGGGGGGGGGGGGGGAGGGGGAATCAATTTCTGAATTGACCCTTTTCATACAGGTGACCATTGTAAGTTTGACTGTATAACGTATTTACCTCTAACGTTTCTCATCTCATCTCTCTCTATGCAGTGGTACAACCCAGAAAGAAGCGTTGGAACACAGCACTCACTTAGAGAGGAAGGAGCCTACAGTGGCAAGGTAGGATCAATTCAAACTATTATTCACACTATTTACTCTAATAATGAATACAATAATATGCACTAATTATGAATAAACCAACATTGATGGCAAACTACTCGAAAGGTAGGCAGACAAAATCAGAGAGGTAGACTGGTGAAAGTTCAAGTGAAATTGGACAACAAATAAGAAGGGTACCGGTATGTATTTTTGAAAGTTGCAGACACTGTAAGTATGGGCACTTTAAATTGGCTGAATCCATAATTTCTCTGTGATGTAGTGGCAGACAACTTTCCCATTATGTCCAAAACACAAAATGTCAATGTTAAAAAAAGGTATGATTCATGAGGGTAATATCCAAGTTTTTATTTGCATGTGTATATCTTGTACATCAGATACATGTATTAGATGTTCCTGTGTTGGCCAGTCATACATGTATAAATTTATTTCTGAACTTCTAGGGAGCTGAAATAGATCTAGCGCCATCTACTGACCAAATCTACACATTTTGTATTTCAACTAATAATGTGTCAATTGGAGCCAAGTCAATCTTGTACTGTATTCAATATATGTTCAGATTCAATGTTTAATTAAAAAGACAAAACACAATGATTTTTAACAAAAATATAATCATATTTTCATAAAGCAGCATTGTAATCCTTTTGAGCATTTGATGGAATCTTTTGTCTTAAAATGATGAAAGATATGTTGAAAGATGAAATGGAAGCCTTTAAATAGCACGAAACTGTGAATCATTACTAAAGTGAAACTGTTTCTGTGTGATATCAACCTTAATGTTCTTTCCTTGTTTTGTTTGTCGGAAGTGAATACCGTACTGTATATGGGGAAAAAGCTATGTATATCCTGCCAAGTTTGTTATTTTTTCGTATCAGGTATACAAATGAGTAGAAGTGTCTTGTAAAAGTTTGTTGAATATGTTTAAGCGATATATGGAAATTTAGTCCATCTAAGTTGAAGTAATTTGTTTATGATGCATTCGTTTAATTAGAGTTTTTTATGTCAGGAAAAACTAATAGAACACCATGAATGAATGTTGCCTAGACTATTCTTAAGTGTTTTTAATATAGACCTATCAAAATATGTTGTGGATTTCAAAAGATCTCTTTTACTTGACATATTAAAGATAAACTTGAGTTCTGGTAAAGAAAGAAAATGAATTCTCACAGAATCAAACAAAACTCACACTGAATGTTCAATTTTGGTAGAAAATGTATACTGGCTGAGTAATGAGCATGGAAAGATAAGGAAATAAAGGTACAGTAGGCCCGACACCATTTGTGTAGTCCCATCAACATCTTTCTGTGTACAGTACTTGTTACTTTACTGAGACTGGGCCAAATTTATTATAATTTGATGACTCCAGAACCTTGTAGTACACACCAATAATTACATGCTACATGATCAACTTTTTTTGATCCATTCCACACTTTTTTTTCTTCACAATGCAATCGCATGACCAGAACTCAACTTCATCTTTAAATATGTATTTAAAATGAATCAGGATGTAATGCATGAGTACCTGGATTTTACAAGGTATTGTTCTGACATGGGCATTCCCTAAGATATATTTAAGCTGTTGTGGTGTGTGAAATGTGGGGATTCCCCCAGTCTTGTCAGTGAACTGTAAAAGAGTTGTGTTCTCAAGTGCTTCTTCATACTTGTTATTCATTATACCACACAATGAATTACCGGTCATAAACATGTTGTAGATGCCAATAATGTTTATGTATCTTCAGGAAGGTATTAATTTGATGCAAAGCAGACACGACCTTGGTCTTTGAATTTTTCTTTCATTATTATAGGAATTATGTATTGCGTAAACCCTAAGTTCTTAATTTACCGTATTTATTATGATATGTTTTTTCTTTCAATACACATTTCTTTGTGTCTTTGTTACCTAAATTGTAATGCATTTATATACAAACCAGTTTCTATATTTAGGTTGTCTAGACTTTGTTAAGTGCAAAAGCTGATAGATGCCTTACTCGTAAATCAAAATTGAAATGAGAATGTTATTCCCCAGTATCATTTGTCAAATGTTTAAAGTAATGTGATTGTTGTCTCCTACTTCACAAAAGTTCTTAAAGGTGAATATGAAATGTGGGCCTTGCCTGTACAAAACTACAAATACAAGTTTTTACAAATGATTGTGTCTGTATGTTTCCTTTTCTTTGTTTTTTAATGTTAATCTATTAAAGGCATAGACCAGTATTGGAAATGCACCCCTCTCAAAAAATGAAATGGAAGCTCTTATTACCAATCATGTGAAACAGAGCTGCCAACCCTTCCTTTTTTGCCGGAATTACTCCGTTTTCTCCTTCCAATTACTGTATTACGTTTTTTCTTCATAAAATACTTTTTTCTTTTTTTTTTACATACTGCACGTCAAACAACTGCCCTAAAATGTTGATTAAAACAAAAATATAATAAAAAACTAAGTTTAAAACATACTTGAAGAGAAAAATATTCTCAAAAAGAATGAAATGCTGATAATACCAAAATAAAACCCATGAAAATGGAAAAAACAGCATGAGGATTGGACATTTCTGCATTGGAAGTGTGTCGCGCGTGGTTGTAAGTTTCAATTAAATGAATTCCTTTTTTTTGCTTCAAATTCCTTTTTTTGCCATCATGATTCCTTTTTTTGGTCGCACAAGGTTGGCAGCTCTGTGTGAAAGAATATGTTTTGACTAACATGTGATGATACAAATTTTGCTGGGGAAACTACATACAGTACTAGTTGATATATTTGGTAAATTATCATATCGATCCGGCTTGGATAGATATCGCGAATGGGCTTCAACATTGAACATTTAGGCATATATTTCTGCTTTTTTGCAAATCTAGGTTGAAGTATTGCTATCTATACCTCTGAAGGCAATATTTAAACATATTGAATGGATATTTTGCACCCAATACCCTTGAACCACAATTTTACCACTACCGGTCTTTACCTTTAAACAGGAGTCCCCCACTGATCAGACCAAGACGATCATTACAGATAAACAGCCTCAGACCAATCAGTGATGCAAGTACATTTGAAGGTATGTCAACAAATGTTTTGCATTTAACATTATGCCAACCCTTCCATATATTCCCTCTTTCCATTTCTTTACCCCCCCCCCCCCCCCCTTCACCCTCTTTCTCCCTTTCTCTTTCAGTTTCGTTGTCTTTGTGAATTATATCCTCATACAATGTATCCCTTTATCTCTCTCTATTTTCTATCTCTCTTTTTTTTTCCCTTCTCTCTCTCTCTCTCTCTTACTAGTTCTCCACATCCACTCTTCTCTTTATCTGTTATACTCCATCACTCTGACCCTCCACATTATTTTTCGGTATTATTTCCTTATTTTTATTTATCTTTTTTAGTTTGAGTTTATTTATTTTTTGTATTTTTTATATTCTTTAATTTTCTTACATTGTATTCCACAGGAATTTATATATTATTGGGAAAAGATATAGATAATATACAATATACATAATTTGTGCCTAATAACAGTTTTATGGTGAGTGACCACTTTAATAAATATTGGGCTATGGTTTGGAAACTACATGTATTATTTAAATGAATAACCAAATCAAAGAAATAACTGAAATCCTTTAAATGCTTTTCAAATGTTTAACCTTCTCCAGGTTTCTCTACACATCTGGCGAACCAGAACCATTCAACACCCCAGAGGGACTCTGACAACTATCTCCCGATGTTCACTCTGGCAACATCAGATGGTGAAGACGACACTAGCAGTACGGACACCCAACCCCCGGCAGTCACCGCCCCAATCTCCCTGACAACCGTCGATAGCCACGCCCGTGACCCACTCCCTGATGTGGTAGAGGAAGAGGAGGTGGTGGCTGAGGAGAGGAACGGAGGAGTCTGCGAGAGCAAAGCGCCCTCTATGTCTCCTGCATTCCAGATGGAAAGCAACCACCACATGGAGAGCATCCTCGCTGAGGCGACGGAAGCTTTGGCTAAGTCCGCCGGCAACCCCAAGGACGGCGACGCCCCCCTGACCAACACATACTCCCTCATCCTCCTCATCCTCCTTATTCTCATTACCAGCATTCTGGTCGTCTTTGTTCTCTTTGAAACGGACCTTCCGTTTGTCCAACCTCTCCAGGACCTTTGGCTCGTAGAGGAGGTCAGGGTTGTGTTGTACGAGCCATCGAAAGCGTGGACTGCGAATAGATGGCATGACTTCACCGACACCTTTATAGCACCGGCTAGTCAATACGTGACTAGGCAGGTTGACACCATTATGACACGCTTCAAAAACTAATTTCACACCATTTGGTGTCAAGTTTGGGTCAACATAATGAACACTTGGCTCGAGGCCTTGCCTGAGCTAGCAACCTCAAAACATTTTGTAATCAGAGTCTGATCATAAATGCTATTTTAGTAGAGCAATGTCTCTCAAACTTATGTCAAAACTAAATAGACAGGTCGACACCAGCATATCATGCTCCCAAATTAATCCTCGTTATTTAAGGAGCATGGGTCAACCTTGGGTTACTTGAGTTATTGTGTTGCCTGATTTAGCACCTACGAAACACCTACTCAAGGTTATGTTAAGAAGACGCTTGATTCCCTCAATGTTGAATGCTCCACTAGCAATGCAAGGAGGCAGTGAAAGAGTGAACACATTGCGCAACTTGCGTGTCAGGAACAAGAGGACATGCTTCAGGAAAATAACCAAGTCGGAAGGAAACACGAAGAGCATAATCATGTTTGCAACAGGTAACAAGAGTTTGGAAAGTTAAAGGCCTTTTTTTTTGTTTAGAAGTCTGTAACATTATTAGTGTGTCTGTAACTTTGCATACTTTGCTGATTGGCTCTCAGGTTACATGTTACAATGTTACATGCTCCATACCTTCAACGCGTTTGTGTTTCAATGATATAACATTCCAAGATGGTTTACTTATGTTGCTTAATATAGAATGATGAGAATGTTACATACACAATTTTTCACTCGGTAATATTCCCGTTTAACTATAAACTCACAAGATTACGTGTAATTATTTACTTCTATGACATGATTACTTAAATACTAATTAAGGCTTGGTAAAGGGGATGTTTTCTCGAAGTGCTTGAAAACATGTGAGAAGCACTATGGCATGATGTAATGAATATCGCTCAATGGAGAAGTTGTGAAAACAGATTTCTATCCAATTATTATCTCAGCTCACCATTTCATGAATGGTACATGGTCATGTTCACGCCGGGAGAAGGGCAAGTTATCTACATGAAACAGCACATTAGCGGCAATTACGCAATGTGTTATTGGTACCATGTCAGTGGGGAAGTTACTGACGGAATGATAGAAAAGGGGGTGTCGCCTTGATGCGCAAAGCGTCGTGTGAGGGATAAATGCGCATGGCATGATTTATATCGCTGACCAGTGGCATGCGTTGTATCGATGCGCATGTCATTACATTAATGTAACATACATGTAATCGACATGGTGTTGTATTTATAGAGAAGTGAGCAATCAAAACTTAGAAAGGGGGGCGTTATATCAATGCACAAAAACATTATACGAGTTCAGAATTCATATCCTGTTCATGGCGAAATAACCAAATAAGGCAAAGAGAATGTGCGTGCCCTCTCTATCCAGAATACATTAATTGAGCTATAAATGATTACGGTATAATCATAGCCATGACATGATTATGATTTGAAGTAAAGTCTGGGGCATACTCATGCATAAAGCATCACGTGAGTTGTGAATACACATGGTATAAATATTAATTACGTTCATGACAAATGTCACCAAGTGGCGCTAAGATTGGGGCGTATTTTGTGCTTGAAAGAGCGCAGCATGATTCAAGTCGTGCAGAAGTAGTGACGCATGGAATGCCTGCCCAAAGCAAAAGGCGGATGTCGATAGAGAAAGATGGGGCAATTTTTGTTTGATGAAGTAATGCGTATACTTGCTCAAATTTAAAAAAAAAATGGCAATCAGTTTAGAATGGGGGTGGAGCAAAAAGGGTATGTTGTTCTAGGATATATTCCCGGCTATTTCCGAAGGCGGATTTTGACAGTGAAAGATGCAAATTGCAACCAAGTTGGGGGCGAAAGGGGGGGGGGCACTTTTTGTGTGGTAGAGCAATTCATATGCCTGATCAAGACAAAAGAATGGGCAGGCAGTTTCGAATGGGGGTGGAGCAAAAATGGTGCATCGTTCTTGAATATATTCTTGGGTATTTCCACCGTCGGATGTTGACATCGAAAGTGAATAATTGGAGCCAAGATAGGGGCGCGTGCCCTTGGTAGAGAATAGCATGGTGTGAGTAGAGAGTAAAGTGTCTACACTATTAATAAATCGAAAATTGACATTCAGTTTAGAAGTGGGAGTGTTGCTGACCGAAATAAACCGGGGAATTCTCAAAGACGGACGTTGACTCTGAAAGTCGCCAATCGCAGTTAAGCTGTTTGTCTGGCAGAGCACACGGCATCTTTTGAGCTGTGTATACCGTAATCATTCATACATATCTGACGTGATCAAGAGATGGGCGGTCAGTTTAGAATGAGGGCGAAGCATAGCAGGTTTATTATTCTTCTCTATGAAGCATCTCGGGGAATTTCCAAAGGCGGATGTTGCAAGAGTAGAAAGGGACAAGAAAAGATCTCATTTGGTCTTGGTTTCTGGGTTAGCTCTTGCGAAATGTGAAAACTAAAAGAGAAGATAAAGCGGATATTACATCATACCATTCCACCTTCATTATTCTCAATTGATTAAAAAGACTTCTACACTTGCCAAGATACATTAAAAATTATATATAGCATTGTCGTTATATTGATTTCGAATGAAATGTTGTAACATCTGGACCAAATTTACCCCTGCTGCTCTACGTACAGTGTATGAGACTTTTTGTCTTTTTGAATTCTATATTTCTTGGTATTCCATAAGTATCGTGATACAAAATGTATTTACTTTCTCTGAAATTGAAAGAATCTTCAAATAATATGTTTCATGTGAAAGGAGCGTTGATGTGTTAGTCATCATTTCTGCTATGATCGCCTAGTCAGGCATGTAAGAAATATTTGCTGTATAAAAATTGATTTATTTATTTGTTCTGGCAATTATGCTATCATTTATTATTACATAATATTATATGTATGAATGTTTGTGTAGAATAGGACATTTTATAAGATATGTTTTCATTTTCTGTGTAAGTTTTACAGTGTACGATTGTTCTAACCATTTGCAGATACCCCACAAAAAGTGACCAAATTAGCACTAAGAGAATCAAATTTAAGGGAAAGGAAACTATGTTCATCTAAAATATGAAATAAATGAGTACATGTGGTTTTGTTGTGGAACATTAAAGGTCTGATAAACCATGACCGATGGTAAACTTTTTTTCAGGAGAATCTTGATTGAGATAGAAATGCACTTGCCCCTTTTCTACCTGAGGATGTGAACAAAAGAAGTGGCAAAATAAAATGAGAAAAGGTGTGAGTATATTATGTCATCTAATTTAGCAAGACAGTATGCTTGTGTTGTGCAAATTTTTAAAACCCCACACCATCTTTTCTTGTTACTGTGATGCATGAAGATTGAAGGTAATGATGAGAAAAGCTATGATATTCAACAATGATGGCCTTGGTATTACTTAAACATCAACAGTGTTAGTAAATAATAGACGTTTGACCGATCTAAAAATATCCCAAGAATATCCGGGTATTAACACTCACACATGATGTTGTATTGTGTGAGAACAGTTATGTTTTGCTCATGTAAAGAAAGCTAACGCACAAACAAATCATGAACCTACATGTACAAATGAAATGCACACACAAGCTATTTGATATGAATTAATGGAGTGAAAAGAAGAGAAAAGGGAAGTAGAAATGGAACATACAGTGACGGCATTAAGGCTACTGCCTGACAAAAAAGCTTTCTGCTTCAAATTGTTCAAGAAAGATTCTGAGTGCTTTATGTCGGGTTTTTTTTTTAAGTGGACAAGCAGCATCTAACCTTGACATAATTCAGTCAACCAATCTCTGCCAGAAAGTCACGCATAAAACAATTTCTTTCAGGGATAGCTGTATGGAAATAATGTAGATAATATTGGATGCATTCAACGTTTTTTTAATTTTATGTGGAGAAAATCGCAGTTACTGAGTAATACCTGGACATGATTGAAAGCTTTCAAGTTCAGAATCATTTTTTAGTATCTCCTAGCAATATTCATCCATTAACTGTCACACTCAGAAATTCTTAATCAGTTTTATATGATTTGATTTTTTACAACACACATTTTGTAGAGACTACAGTCGTGAGTTATCTTGAACTTTAGTAGAAGAAATACGATACATGTTTTGTTTCTTCTTGAAAAGGGAGCAATTATGCAAAGTGAAATTGCTAGAGGTTCTTTCAAACACCAAATTGTAAAGAGCAAAATAATGATAATAATAATTAATTTATCTTTTTAGAGAGATATAGCAGTGATGTAGAGTGCCTTTAATTTGATTGAAATCAAATTACAAGGTAAGTGCAACAAAAAGAGTCAACCTTCAAAAATTCAATGGGGACAAAGTGATTAGGTACTCTACTATAGTGTATGTGAATTTCCTGAAAATAGAATTCTATGTCTAAAATGAGAAGTCCTTTCTTTATTACTGAAATGACATTGTGTTTGGTGTTTGTATTTCTATGTGTTACATTGCTGTGTTACAGTGCTCAGATGTTCTCTTTTTTGGGGTTTCATTTCTACACACATACACACACGCACACATTGATTTCTAATGGTTTTCTATGGCTTTTGATTTTGTACAAGATATCTGAAAACAAAATTTATGAAAAACAAGTTAATGAGGTAATGTGGTTGGGTATTTTCGTCAGGAGGCAAAAAGCAAAGTTTAAGTGGATCATTAGTTAAAGAGCAGTGGATTATTTTCATGGTTATGTCAAAACTTGTCAAGATTAACATAGTTTATCTTGTATCTTGCATCATGTTTGCTAAATGTCATCACGATCATGCTTCTAACGAACATGATTTTAATCCTCATTTATCATGAGGCTGATGCTACAAGCCACTGGATATCTAAGATATGTGGGGATTTTTTAAAATCATGTTATTAATAGTTTATTTTTAGTTTGTTTTGCCATGTGTATTTTTAGTTTGTTTTGCTTGTGTGTGAGTTTGTCTAGCAGCTGGCTGCAGTGATGTCATATCTTATTTCCTCTGTAGCTGTATGTACATATACAAAATCACCTGTTCAGAGCCAGAAGATTGTTAACTCTTTATGGATGCATATGAGGTATGGTCTTCTGGCTCCAAACGAAAGATATGGAAGTTATTTTTTTACCAAGCACTTTCATTCTTACATTGTATATGACCAAGTTTTCCTCACATATTTGCCAAATAAATCATTTTTTTATTTAAAAGAATGTCTCCTTTTGAGCATTCTATCTCTTTGCTCTTATAGTTACCTCAAATTAGATTACTGTGAAATGTTTATACATACTCTGTTTAGTTTGTTTGCTTTTTATATGCTTTTCTTGCAGAGAGCTTTGCAATAGATATAAACAAATGAGTTTAATATGTACATAAATGTTCTCCTTTTTGAAGACCCATCCTCATTGTAAAGAAAACTCCCTTTATTAGCTTTTGATTTATAATGTGATGTATTTAAATGCATACATTTTCTTTTCTTTTCTAATGGGGGCATAGTTCTCTATTCTCCTTATTTTGCAAATTAGTTGATCAGCAGTTGATTAAGAATAAATTAATGGGCATATACATTGTAAAATTAGTTTCTCAATTCTGCGGTAGTATTTTCTAAAAACGAATATACATGTATGTCTATCATTTTGACATTGCATTACTTTTAAGTTTTTATCTTTTATTTGGAAGTGAATTTTTAAAGTTTTATATCAATTTTTTTGCGCCTGATATTGCCAATATTCCCCATTTAATATCGATGAAGGTTTTGATAAATAGTAACAGTGACTTTATCATGTAGAATTCCATTATGACAAAACAAGCAAATTTTCTGATTTCTGTACAGAAATCGTTTGAAAATCCTGATTGACAATTTGAAATCTGTAGAGATAGTCATAAATTTGATATGGATATAATGTTATGATAAGTTCATATTACAGAAAGTTGGAAAATGCTAACATTTCAATGGAAGTGTATTGTGGAATACTGTTAAAGCTCGTCTGTACTACTTTGGCCAGGGGGATTAGACCTCCCTGCAAGGTCACTGACTGGTGGTCATCTCATCAAATCAGCTTTCAATTAGCATAAGAAAAAGAGGATCATGGGGGACCAACAGGCATTGATTAGGCATTGTTGGCTATATAGATGGCGCAAGTAGCTATAAGTAGAGCAGTGGTAATTTTCACCATCTCTGTAATAATTTTAGGTGGTATATGTATCTTCGAGGTGAAATTGATATCTAGTGCTTCTGCAATTTGACCACATCCTGTTACTCCCATGTTTTCTTTTCCACTCAAAATTGATCTTGTTACAAATAATTCCACATTATTCCATCAGATCATTCCATTTCTCAGAAGCATTTTGATCAGGGAATGTTAATTTTTCTCATCGAGCATTTGAAAAAGTATATGTCAAGCATTGTATGTGTACTTCAACATTTTGCATGCGATATTTATTCTTTACTATCGTCTCAAATGCAAACTTGTGGTGTACAAAATTTGGCTTTTCTTGGTTAAGATTATAGAACTAATGATTTTGTTGTGTTTTCATTTTTTAATCTTTGTGCCTTTGAATGTTTTCTAACATTCCTAATAGATAGCCAATGGATACGTATATGTACAGTTTATACAACCAAACACTGAAATGTTCTCTTTCCTATAAGAGAAACGATTAAATAATATGTTATGTCTGTTTTTCATCCAGTGATAAAACATTAAAGTAAAGGCTCATATAAATGCCAAATGATTCATTAATGCAAGCCTAATTATGATGATCAAAAGTTTCATATGATAATAAGAGAAGAAAATCAGTCATTAAACAAGTTATAAGATAAACATTACACACTCAGTTGCAGATGATTATGGAGTCAACAGGAAAACAATACATTATTTTGTATCCTTATTCTCAAGAAATAATGATCACTTATTTGTGTATTTTACAGGATATTGTAATGATATCACCCTGAAAATTAGATTGGCTTCGGTTTTTCTTTACTATTTATCGTTCATACCCATTTACCCAGCTTATTCTTCTTTTTATTTATAGGGATGAGTTGAAATTACAGTGTAAAGTGTTAAAGGTTATAAACGTTTCATTGCTCTTTCTAATTCTTGTTATGGTTTTATTAGTCAAATGAAATATTCCTCTTTTATTCTTCGGTTAGTGTAATATCATTTTCTGTGAAAATGTTTTGACAGTTGTTAGTATATTGAAAGTACTTCTCTAGTACAAGTACATACTCCATGAAGGTATCATGCAAAAGCAGGCAGGAAAACTCTTAAAATGTGTGAAAAGGGATTTTATTAAGTGAGGCATTTAATGCATGTCCGCAGAGAATTGTTAATACTCTCCTTTTTTGAGAATTTTTAATGTTCATATTATTGTAACTATTTATTGATAAGTATTGGGGTTGCTTTAAATTCAAACAGACCATCATTTAGTATTTTGGGCATCCATTTTAATTCTATGCTGAACTATTTTAACAGCTAATTGCCCCTATTTTTTACTAAGATTATCCTTCTAACATCAATCATCTTCTGGTTGCAATCGGTTTTTGAGAAACTGAGTTCAAAACAAATGCATTTAAGACTTTTTCAGAAGTAGAGAACTAAAGTTGCCATTTTGAATATTCATATTCACGCATTATGTGAAACGCTCTGCTCAATGTATTCTGTAATGGTGCCTGTCACATATTTTACTTCATTAAGTACATAGAACTATATGTGAACACAACTAATGTGTTCATAACAATGTTAAGTGCAATGTCATACTAAATATACATGTATGTTGTCTTTGTAAATAGCCATTGTAAAAGTAAAATTTTGAAGAAAAAAAAAAGAAATGACACTTTTGAAAGGCTTAAATATCTGATGTATAAAGAGTCATCAATCAAAATCATATACTTCTGGATGAATTTCATATTTACCTATTTGTACTGAATGAGTATTGTATCCTTACAATCATTTTTATAATGAAATACTATTGTAACCGCTTATACAAGTATCATGTCTTCAAAACATGTTCAATTGCTTTCGTCAATAACTGTTTTTGTTTTTTGTTGCCCTCCCGGTCATAATGGTCCAGCGCTTTTCAGCTGGGGTAACATGTGCCGAGGGACATCTCTAGGGGTGCCACAAGAGAAATTTGGTTGTAATATAAACATTTGTTTTGAAATAACATCAATTTAGTGAAAATAAAATATTAGAAACTGCTTTGTATTTTAATGAGGAAATAACTTTATGAAAATAATAGCCTTCATTCCTCAAGCCATTAATTTAAAAAAAAAAGGTTGAAATATGCTGATATAGTCTGCCCCTATCTCTGTTGAAACTTGATACATTATGTTGTTATTGATTTTTCATGTTTTTAAAGTGTAAATCTGTGAAGAAGTAAACATAATATTCAGAATTCAAAACTACTTGGTTTAGAAACGTAAAAGTTTCATATCTTGCTAACCATACAATTTTACACGATTAATTTTATTGATTTGCTTTTTGTTTTGTTTCCCAAATATAAAATTAGAGAAATATATATTCACCAATTTTTTTCTTTTTTCGGTACACAGCGCTATGCAATCATTTAAACTGAAATCTGTAAGCATTGACATGAAGCATTTATGATAGGATTTGTAAGTCCAGTATAAACTACTTTCTTGTTAATGTCATGTGGACGAGATCCAAAATATTGAAAATTAATAAAATGAAAATAATGCTCCTACTTTTGTTGTTGATCAGTTGTCATTATGTTGTGTTTATGAATAGTTGATTAGAAGAAGCACCTTTCATTGAGCGACTTGATTTGCTTTGCTTTGCTTTGGTTTGGTTTGGATGGATTTGGGTTGGTTTAGTTTGGGTTAGGTGGGTTTGGTTTGGATGGATTTGGGTTGGTTTAGTTTGGGTTAGGTGGGTTTGGTTTGGTTGGATTTGGGTTGGTTTAGTTTGGGTTAGGTGGGTTTGGTTTGGATGGGTTTGGGTTAGGTGGGTTTGGTTTGGATGGGTTTGGGTTAGGTGGGTTTGGTTTGGATGGGTTTGGGTTAGGTGGGTTTGGTTTGGATGGGTTTGGGTTAGGTTGGTTTGGGTTGGTTTAGTTTGGGTTAG
>JAVYIG010004286.1:0-100000 GCA_035222895.1 Strongylocentrotus droebachiensis | reverse complement strand
GATCAGATGAAAGTATTCGCTCTCTTCAGTTTGGTTGCTGGTATGTATCTCTTTATTTTATAGTGAGGATACGGTCATAAAACCTGGATTGGTAGCAAATCGTTGAATGGTATGTATTTAAAACATATTGTTTTATAACAACACATGAGTATGATTATAGATTGTACTAATGTTTTAACTGAACTTTTATCTTATTCTTATTCAAAATAAATTTCCGTTATCGTTGTTCGTATTTGTGATAATTTATTAAATTAAATTAAACAGTAAAGTCTTATTGTGCCGAATAATGTATTGAATTCATATTTCGAATTTCGCGCAGATGACATAATAGGAATCATGTTGTAAATTCGACATCAGACAATGAGTAGGATGCTTTGTTCCCATTGCAACGCCATTCATGATAGTGGTGGATGTGTCTTGGAAGTGGAGATGGAGATGGGAGTGGCTATGGAGTCGATGGTGGTGGTGGTGGTATTGGTGGTTGTGATGATGATATTGATGGTGATGGTGGTGGTGAGGTTAATATGGGGTGGTGGTGGTGGTGGTGTTGGTGGTATTGATGGTGATGGTGGTGGTGAGGTTAATATAGGGTGGTGGTGGTGGTGGTGTTGGTGGTATTGATGGTGTTGGTGGTGGTGAGGTTAATATGGGGTGGTGGTGGTGGTGGTGTTGGTGGTATTGATGGTGATGGTGGTGGTGAGGTTAATATGGGGTGGTGGTGGAGGAGATGATGATGATGGTGATGTGTCGTGGTTGGTGATAAAGATGGTGGTGGTGATGACAGAAATGAGAAATGGTGATAATAAGGTGGTTGTGGTGATGGTGATGATGGCTGTGGTGGTTGTGGTGATGGTGATGATGGCTGTGGTGGTTGTGGTGGTGAAGATGATGATGATGATAATAGTGAGGATTCTTATGAAGAAAAGATTATGGTAATGATGGTGCCAGAGATTGTGGATGCAGAACATGTGAAGCGGAAAATGGAATTGTCATTGATGTTAATGAACATGGTGTTTTTTGTTTTTTTTTAATTTTATTTGTGTACATAGAAATCTCAGCTTATTTTATAGGCAATGCACATTTTGTAATTACCACTTTCATGCTTTCGTGTTTCCCTTGAAAATTGTCAATTTTACCCTCGTTTGGTTGTATGCACACAGCATTGTTAACTTGCTACCCAATGATAGCTATTATATAATTTCTTTCACTACAACACTTTCCATCAATACAAATGTGATGCCACTTTGATCATTTCTCTGCGTCGTATGAACAGCTAATGTTGGCATGACAACTCGCGGTTCAAATAACCTTCTTCACTTAACCGTCGGCATACTATATTGCGTTTAAGATGTAGATATGAACGAAAATGATACTCTTGATTGTTAGTAGCTCTTTAAATTGAAATATCATATACATTGTTGAAGCGTGTTCAATCTATCTAGTGCGGCACATGCTGATTAAAACATGACAATACCATAGGGAGTGGTATCAGCCATTACTGACATACCCTCCTATAATTCATAACTCTTGGATAGAGAAACTACAATACACTCCTGAACAAAGGTATTGTTGGGTTCTTTTAATCAACTCTCTATTATAATTATGCCATACAAAATGATCACCCTGTGTATTTATCAAAGGACAGGTATACCCAAGGCCTCAAGATCATTTAATTACATCTATCCAGTGCAAGAATAATCTATACTAAAATGCAATGGCTCATACATGGATCAATTAAAACAGCATTAATGTCCTCCTGGTTTTCAACAGATGACTATACCTGCAATTTTATTATTTATTAATATTAGTATGAAGAAAATTTAAAAAATCCATAGTGGGTTGCAGACGCGTACACAGGGGGGGGGGGGTCACCCCCCCCCCTCTTCAGTTTTGTTTTGTTTATGTGTGTATTTTGGAGCAAAGCCCCCCCCCTTTGAGTTTTTTTTTTTTTTTTTTTAATTAAAAATAAATAAAAATTATGCCAATGGCTGACCTAAATAATGGTGACCTTACCCCCCCCCCCCCCAACTGAGCAAAATGTAATTTTTTTTAATTTGAGACCCCCCCCCCAAAAAAAAAGGGAAAACAAGAAGTGACCTCTTCCAACATCAATTAAAAACAATGTGTTAAAACATTCAATGGGCAATACAACATTATAAAACTATGACATCTCAATCTTAAGAAGATAAAAAAACCAAACAAGTATAGCATTCAATGAGAAACAAGGTACAGACTACATAAAAAAAGACATCGATAGATTTAGCATTTTGAAAAGCAAAAGGTAAACTATTCCAGATTTTGTTAGGGTGTGTTCACCTAGTTTGTGTATTTGTTTGTTTTTATATTATTATTATTATAAAAATTAGACATTGGTCAAACAATACATAAAACATAGAACATGAGAAAATGAGAACATAAACATGAAAAACATTTTTTTTTTAAACATATAAGAGCATCAAACAATATGGTTTGGTTCTACAGGATAATTTACGAAAGGATATTTAACAAATTAAAAGTATTTTATATGAACAAATTAAATGTTTCGTATATTGCCTCTTGAATGTATTATTAAATAAAATATTTAATTGGTTACATTTTACATTATTATAAAGAAGTGGACCCGAATGTCTCAGAGAATATCTTCAATGGTGATATGTCCACCTATGGAATCTGTTTGCATTTCTTGTAGGATAACTATGAATCTAAGAATTTAAAGAAAATATATTAAAGACAAAGTGTGGGTATTAAATCTTTGCATAAGGGAACATATTTGTAGTTTGTTTATATCTAATAACTTAAGTGTACATAATTTCTTAAATAGTGGGGATGAGGGTGTCATATAACTTGAATTAGTACATATACGTATTGCTTTTCCTGTAATATAATTAATTTGTGCAAGTGTGTACAATAAGTATTTCCCCAAACAGTATTGCAGTAAGAAATAGTAGATGAAATAAACGTATTGTAAATATTAAATAAGACATATGCAGGTAACATATTTTTTAATCGATACATAATTCCGACATAACGTGCAACCTTTAAGCATACAGAAGTAATATGATCCTTCCAATCAAGGAATCATTCAAAGTAACACCCCCAAAAAGTACACTTTCATTTCACTTTCAAATGGTCTATTATCTTGGAGAAACATGGCAAGATAAATATGGGTCGATACAAATACAGATCTATAAAAAAAAAAAAAGAGAAGGAAACATATACACATCGCATTCCATCTGAAACAATTTTTTTTTTCCTCGGGGGGGGGGGGGGTAGCATAGCTGTCAAAATTACTTTAATTGTGTTCTTCCAAACCTTCTGGTCTCTCCGTGGTACGAACAGATCAATCACGCAGCTACAGATAATTCGAATTCACAAACAGTTTTTTTAACGGAGAAGGTGCATAACATGAAGGTAAGTCTAATGCAGGGGATGGGCCCGGGGGGGGGGGTGGCGGTGACATAAACGCTGAAGGGTGGACAGCGGCAGGTTTCCCGGGGGTGGGGATGATTCGCTCGATGTGTCACTACGCTATACCACGGTCACCCTATATCATGGCACGCCTGAGTGAAGATCAATCACATTAATGTACCCAATAAGGGTAAATGTCTCATCAAAGGTTTCCCATCGCGTTCATATTAGCCATTATTGGTTGATTAAGGTCAGGGGCAGATTTAGGATTCTGGAAAAGGGGAACGCAATTCCGAAAATAATCTGACAAGTCTTTAAATTTAAAAAGCAATCTTAGTTTTGCAAGTAGGCAAGACTAAAAAGTTTAAAAGGAGGCGTGTATTTCTTTTCTGCACGTTAGGTATGCCACATTGAATTTCTTAAATTAAGGGGCATGGGCTGGCTGTGTGGTTGTGCCCCTCCCCCCTGCCCCCCTGCCCCCTGCCCCCCCTGCCCCCTGCCCCCTGCCCCCTGCCCCTGCCCCTCCCCCCCCCGCCCCCACTCCAACTCATCATTTAATTTGATTCTTCCTTAAGAATCTATTTTTTGGAAAATGATACCAGTCTATCATTTGAATCCATGTCTCGAATCATCTTACACTTCATTGTACGAAATACATAATTAGGGTCAAATCCTCGAGGCAGGGGGGGGGGGGGGATGGGAAGAGATTGACAAACTTTCCATGCAATTTTAACCATTAGATTTTAAATGCTTTGTGGAGATTCTTGGAAAAAAAAAACTGGACCAATTTTTTGATTGCAAGGTACTTTATGCATACAACTTTGGACAACTTGCTCTAATTTTGTTCTAGAAGAGGGGGGGGGGGGGTCACAAAAAGGGGAAAGGGTGCACATTCTGAACCCCTCCATCCATTGTTTTCATGATTCAGACTGATATTCATGACTATCACCTCAGTGGATTCTGAACTCATTTTTACTTGACAAATAGCCTGCATCATTTCTGAACACACAACATGTCCTGAACAACATACTGCCCCCATCCCAAAATTACTTTTAATAATAATAATAATAGATCACATTTATAACGCGCCTAATACATTGTTCATTCGCTGTGGTGCTGTTGTCCAAGCAGCCATTAAGTGAAGCGATGTCCTTACACGAAATAAAAGCCGAGACGGGGGGGGGGGGGGCATTTCAGTGGAGAGAAGGGTAAGGGTGAAAGTTCTGAACTACACCATGCACTATGTACTTTTTCAGCCAACTCCTCGGACAAATTTTCTTTCTTACCCAAATCTGTGTAAAAATTAAAAATCATACAATAAGGTTGGGTTAAAATTTTACCCACCTTTTGGGTAAAAAATTACACAAGAACAAAGTAAACGAGTACCCAGGATGAGTTGGGTAAAAATTACCCAATGTTGTGTCAAAAAGGGAACATGGTTGTCGTTGGGTAACATTTTACCTTTTACATTGGGTCAAATATATTGCACATTAGTTGGGTAAAACATTAAACATTTGCTGGGTAAATTTTTACCCAACCACCCCTGTGTCAAATTTTACCCAACAAACATGCATGTTCCCTTTTTACCCTCGTAAAGTGTAAAATTTTACCCAATATTGGGTATCTTTTTTTTTAGAGTGTGGACATGTCTAAGACGGCAAATTATGTCTGTCACTTGGAATAGGTCCGATTTTACGTATTATTTGACCCATATCCTAATTTGACTCTGAAAACACATTATATATCGGTTGCTAGGCATATTATTACCATATATAGCAACGGGAACTAAGCGATATTTATCATTGAAATATGATGAAAATGCATCATTTGAAATTTGGCTCATAACAAAGTGTCAACTTTAGAGCACTATAACTTTTTAGTTAGAAGAGTAATAGACCTGAAATTTGGATATGATAATTATCAACCATGATGCTGAACAGTTTTCCAGCAAGTTTCAAGTCAGTTAGCATCATAATCAAATAAATATGGAGAAATGTGTAATTTGGCGCGATTCAAATTTTTGGCTCAAAATCGGTATGCAAATCATCCCGAAATCTATTGGATGAAGTATCATCTTGTAGGAAATTTAATTGTCTTTCATATGACACCTTACACATGGTTAAATGAGGTGCTGTTAAAAAGTAATCCCCAGAATTGTACAACAGTAGTCATACATGGCGGCGGTTTTGAAAAATGGCCGTCATTTTTTTGCAGTAGCATATTAAAATAGGTTGTCCTCCTAGAAAATTGCAGGAAGGTCCCCTGAACACGTCAATACCCAATAACCTTTTACAACATTCCATGTCTAAAGAACCTGCTGTGCCCCCTGGGTATTAAAAGGGCTGGTTCTTCCAAGCCTTCTGGTCTCTCCGTGGTACGAACAGGTCAATCACGCAGCTACAGATAATTCGAATTCACAAATATTTTTTAAAGGTACTATGTCCCTTTTGCAGCCAACCTCAAATGCTGTAGAACTTTGCGAGAATTATGAATATGTCATGTATGTCCTATCTGTGAAATTTAAACATTAGCAGTGTCCTCATATTCAAATTATGCAAGGAAACCTGTTTACTTGCTAGACTTCACTGTCAGACACTATTGAGTGACTGACTGGCTTTTTTCATCTTTGGTAATAACATACATGAAAAGAGTTGTAAAGGGTACATGAGCATTTGTCTTCATCAATAACCCAATTCTTGTGATGGCCAAGATTAAACTGACTGAATCTTTGCGCAGCATAAAACGTATGACCATTCAGTACAATTGTCTGAAAATCAAGACTATTACTTTTGGGCTCTATAGCCCTAAAGTCGATTTGACAACTAATAGTCGTTATTTTCCCACTTGAAGACATTTTCAAGCCCCACCTTTTTTAGGGAAGTTCTAAATTAGTATTATCTTTCAAATGCAGTTGGAATTTTACTTTTTCATTTTTTTGGCGTGCAAATGGGACATAGTACCTTTAATGGAGAAGGTGCATAACATGAAGGTATAAGTCTAATGCAAGGGGTGCATGGGGGGGGGGGGGGGTGACATAAATGCTGAAGGGTTGGCAGCGGCAGGTTTCCCGGGGGTGGGGATAATTCGCTCGGTGTGTTACTACGATACCACGGTCACCCTAGCGTGACACGCCTGCATGAGTGAATACCAATTACATTAATGTACCCACAAAGGGGAAGATCAATTTTAGCAGTGTTTTTCATGTTTTTTGTTTTATTTTTTTAATTAAAAAAAAAAATAAATAAAGAGGCGGCCCCCAAAAGGAAGCGGGCGGGGACGCTAAATATGTATATTTGTTTAAATGGCCTAAATGTTTCATGAAAGGTTTCCAATCGCTTGTATATTAACGTATAATAATGTATACACAAAGAATTAATGTGTAGGCATACGAATATGGGCTTATGAATATTGTATGATAAAAATTCAGGGGCAGATCTTGGATTCTGGGGAAAAAAGGGGAACGCAATTCCGAAAATAATCTGACAAGTCTTTAAATTGTAAAAAGCGATCTTAGTTTTGCAAGCAGGCAAAGTAAAAGGAGGCGTGTTTTTCTTTTCTGCACGTTAGGTATGCCTCATTGTATTTCTTAAATTAAGGGGCATGGGCTGGTTATGTGGTTGTGCCACCCCAACCCCAACCCGTACCCTCCCTGCAACAACAATAACAGCAACAAAAACCAGAACAGAAAAATCCATCAGTGGTACCGATATCAACTTGAAGAATCTTCTGGCCACTTTTAAAAAAGTCCCTGGTCGACGTTAGCAATTTTCCGAGATAATCGCAAAGACTTTCAGATAATCAACCTAAGCCAATTTCACTAGCCTTTTCCATCAGCCTTTGAGGTGTGGAAATATAACCATCACCTTTTCTGGTATCCAGGCATTGTTGTTATGGGATATATAACATTTATTTGAAAATTCCCTCTAGTTGATTTTCCGAATGTCTTTGCGACCATGTTCCAGGAGATAACAGCTAGACTGGCAGGCAACTGATATAAGTCAAATTAATACATTTGGTTGGTTGATAATTTGTACTCGAAACTTTTGAAAAGCGAGATAATTAAACTGACTCTGTAACATTGTTGAAGATTGATACAAAAATTGCTTAATTTTTTGTATAACATGCTACTTATTAAATCCCTTGTACTGTATTAACCTTCTGACATGCAAAAAATCCGGAACAAAAAATCTCAAACCACGAAGATATCTATGGTTTTCTTTGAAGATGTCACCGTGCAACACCCTCTAACAGTGATTAACAATAAATTCTCCCAACGATCAGATCAGTTTTCCCCAATTTGTATCATTAATATTGGTCCGTTTTCACTCAAATTTTCAGATTATCTTTATCTAGCATTGAAGTCACCATCACCTTAGCACCACTATCTCTCATCTGACCAATGTTACCAAGTCCCTTTAAGGATAATTTGACTTTTCATGCGCCCCACAAAGTGCACTAAGTATATGAATGTCTTTTAACAGAAATAAATTATGGCGCAATGCATATCATTTTCTCATGCATTATTCACCATTCAGCTGTCAAATATTACGATTTCTGGCCGTTTCCCATGTATCGTTATCCATGCAAAACAACATATCCGATTTCTAATTAACTGGATATTTTTCCTAATTACTCTGGACATGTTTACTGTATTATGAAAAATAATAGTGTGTTGTCATTCATGCTGTAATTAATCCGCATCTCGCTAGCACAATAACTTTTCGTTATATTAATCTTTGTATGATAGCACAGTGCTTATCTTGTAATCAGGAAGAGATGTAACGGCTATATTAGAAAAGGTCATTTTCTCCATTTTGTAGCACAAGATTTCAACGCTTAAAAGAAATAAGTAATTATGATTACATTTTAGTCGTATGTAAAGAAAAATATCGTCCAGGCATGTTGTTCGATGAACCCTATAAGCTACCCTCCCACCCCGCCGCCCTGCCCCCACCCCCTTCCCAAAGGGGCATGGACATTGGTCTGGTAATATTGATTACGCCATTAATATTTTGCATGGTTATTATCACAAAGGCGGAGTGTAATTATACATTATTTGCAAAACTCGATTCGCCAGCCACATTTAAACACTGCTAAAAACTGAAAATGAATGGGACATTCGTTGAGCATGTTGAGAGAGAGAGAGAGAGAGAGGGGGGGGGGGAGAGAGAGAGAGACGGGGGAGGGGAGGAGAAAATAGAGAGAGAGAGAGAGAGAGAGAGAGAGGGGGAGGGGAGAGGGGAGAGAGGGGGAAGAGAGAATGAAAGAGAGGAGATTGGGGGAAGAAATAGCTAATAATACGGAACATCAACTGAATGGGTGCAGAAGCAAAAGCGTTTTAGGGGCTAAATTTTCTAGTGTTTATATAATACATCCACAGGGGCATCAAAATATATCAAAATTATCCACTATCCACCCAGTTTTTAAAATGTCCCAAAACTTTGTATTACCTTTAAAGAATTCCATAATTTTTGGCCATAAATATATATATAAATGTATTTTTGAGCTAAGAGGGTCCGCAAGAGATGTAAATGAATTCCCCGCATGCCTTGTTGTGTAATTATGGACTGAGATGGGTTTTTTTTTAATTTCTTGAAAAACAGGCGGCAACATATTGTTATTATAATTACACATAAATTGACCTAGTCGAAAGAAAAATAAGACTTTACCTTAAGTATCTTATTAAACAAAATATCTAGGGGCGAAAGGGGGAATTGCAAATAATAGGAATAATCTTCTTTTGTAATAACAACACTTTATCTAATGATGTTTGATGTGTGTTACCCCAAATTAAAGGCCCTAGTTCAAGTATGGGAATATCAATATAAAGCATAATGAATGAATTAAAAGGAAGATATGTGTCTTTACTTTATTAATAATACCAATATGGAAATAGTGGCATTGTCGAACGGTGATATTTCCAAGAAAGGTTTTTATCAACCGTTACCCCTAAAGATTTAATTAATGAAATGCACTCCAATGGGGTATTTTCCAAAACCAGTAGCTGGCAATGAATTATTAGATTTACTAAACAACATATATTTCGTTGTCTGTAGATTCAATGATAATTTGTTCGCTCTAATCCACAATAACATATTACACATTGCATTATTTATTTAAACTAATCTATGAGCGTCATTGTGAGTGAAATAAATTTGTGTCATCAGCAAAATGTACGAAGGACAAAATATCAGATGACCGACAAAAGTCATGGATTATATACTGAGCATAATTCTGAGCACTTATGTAATGAAATGGTTTTATCCAAATACCTTAATACCGTAATGTAATTCGTTCGGTATTGCTCTGTTTGTATATAGATTGGTGATAAAGTTGTTAATTCATGGGTATCCAGAACATATTCAGCAAGCGTAAAGTCAATACTAGTAACCATAGCAACTCCACGAAGCATAATAATAATTGATCATAAGCCATCTCACCCAAGGTTGTTCGATCCATTTTTCTTGGGGGGGGGGTATCCACAGTTCCCAATAATCACCATGTTTATTTCTATAGAGGTGTCTCTTTTGCTAGTTACCAAGTTCTATTTAGTTTATTTTATATTTCTAATTTTCTAGAATGATTTTACTTCAATCCATACGTCGGGACCAGCTAGAGGTTGACACCAATGCTCTGGGAAACGGAAGTAGGACCTATAAGCTTTCTGTCAAATCAGCTACAATATATTCGGGGCGTCGCTTGAATGTTTGGAATAGGTGTGGTGTTGGACCAATTTGATGAGAAGATTGAGGGAGAGGGAGAGAGAGAGAGAGAGAGAGAGAGATTCGCCATCTAGGCTTAACAAAATGCATAACGAAAATTTTTAAAGGAGATTTTATCCCCACACTTTCTCTATCGACGACATTAATTGATTAATTAATTAAGATTTACAAGTAACGCAGTCTGGTCTAATATAGCTAAATTGATATCCTTGTACGTGTGTAAACTTACGTAAGAGGTAAACGTACTCTCATAATAATTGATAATATAGGAAACAAAGATGAATGTCTGGAGAAGACAAGAGACGATTTAACACCAGCTCTCCGGGTTGCTGATACGACAAACATTGATGCTGACAATATTACTTTATCATCATTATTATAGCTTTATCGTGATAAGACTTTTTCTTTTGTTATCGACAAACTACAGTACTTTACTGAAATTAGTTAGCCTAGCTTTATAGTGTATGTGTTATATGGGAGCGCTGAGTGCTGAAAGTAAGTGCTATCATCGTTATTGAATGTTTACTGCATGTAACAGTATTAATATTATCATTGTTATTGTTATTATTATTATTATTATTATAATTAATATTATAATTAATATTATAATTATTATCATTATTATTATTTCTATTGTCATTATTATTATCATTATTGTTATTTTTTAGATAATGATTATTATCATTATTAGTAGGCATATATTATTATCAATATGACCATCGTCATCATTATCATACTAAGTACAATTGATACCGTTGAATTACTGTTGCTAATTATATTCTTAATTCAATGTTTTAATAAAAGAGTTCATGTGTTTTGAGAAGGGCAAGATAGGAACTTATCTAAAATCTGAAAAATCTAAAAATCTAAAATAAAGATCCGGTAGATACAAGGCTTTCGCTAAATCTGATGCTGCTTTTTACTTGTACCTTGTCATTAATTGACACATGCCTCGTCTGCTTTCGACACACACTCAAAGTTCTGCATATGGAAGTTCTTCAAGAATCTTCAAGGTTGAAGAAAGCAAACTACACCGACGAAGAAGAAGGAGAAAAAGAAAAAAACGCGATTTGTTAATGGCAACACCATTCTGTTTGCAAAGATTGAAAGGATCTCTGTAAAGTTCACATGATGATCGTCTTCGAACTTTATTTCACTATGATTTCAGCATCTCTAATTTAATAGGTTGATTTTAGTAAAAACCGTTGACATGCTGTTTACTTTGTACTTATCAAGACCCGGTGAGGTGATATCATGACAGATTACCTTTTTTTTCTTTTTTTCTTTAGATACTTAAAATAAAGAGTCAACCGCCGTAGAGGGCATAATTCGAAATACACAAACTGAGCCCCTAACAAGTTATGCCATATATTATTGCTTGTATCGTTACTGTAAACAGGGAGATCCCTCCCATATCCCATCTCCCTGCTGTAAACAAGCCTATCCCCATGTATCGTCAAACTGCAAATTTTGTTTCTCTTTCATTTTTTTTTAATTCATGGGGTCTGGATGTAGGTGGGGGGGGGGGGGGGTAAGGATAATGATAAGAATTGAGGTCATTTTCTCTCAATCACGTACTTAAAAAAGTGTTTGCTTTATCTCCGTTTAAAGTCGAGTGGTTTTATTTCCCTTTTCGTTTTTATTGCCGAAGTTATTGCTTGGTAAATGATTGCTTGAAACTTAACTGCCATTAGGATATGGTACTCACTAAGAATGAATAACTGCGGTAGGATTACATTTATTTTGATAGCAATTTTCATGTTGTAGATTTACATCAACCTTTCCCATATAATTATACAGGCCAATAACAACAACTGGTATGTCAAAAGCATTAAGCGCAAAATGCAATATTTCCGTATTCAGGTCAATAACCAACTAATTTACACAATCCATTAATCTATTCATCCTCGAGTGCCATCACTTTTTTATTTTAATGATTTATGATTGAGCGGTGTTGCTTCTACTATGAGTTGAATTAATGTTGTCGTTGCCATAGCGACGTGATTAAGGTAGGCAGACAATATAGTGTTGGTATACTAAGAATTTCCTTGCTCCCGGATCTGGCAGTACTTGATATATACTTGGCATGTATTTTGTCAACCGGATTCCAAAAGTAATTATGTTATGCGCACTGATGTAGAGTTTCAATTTAAGAAGTCTTATTGTCTTTTAGTTTCTATGATTTCGTACATTTTCTTGTCACATACATACTTCTCGTTTATGCCAATATACTCTCACCCCCTCCCATGCAGTATTTCTCTGTCTACCTTTAACTGACCCTTCTCCCTTACTCTCTATCCCCTTCTCTCCTTTTCCATGAATTCCATCTCTATATTATAATCTTTCATTGCTATTCTTTATGTTCTTAATTGAACTAATAGTTTCCACCTGTAAATTTAGACGAGATAGAGAATAACCTCAGACAAAGTAATATATAATTTACTTGCGATGGTGCTCTGTCATACACCATTATCCAAAAAGTAAAGCTGCACGATGCAACATGAATTCAACGTTATTAATAAGACGTTTTTTTTTTAAATAAATTAATTTAATTTTAATTAAGTTTAAACAACATAGAAACCTTTGATTGCTTAAAAGCAATATATATTTAATAACCATAATGCATACCAGCCTTGTGCATCACCTGTTACGTAATCTGAATGTGATTTCTATGGGGTGTACAATAAGGTATTAAAATTGTGTTGATTAGTCTCATACTGTTGTGAATAATAACTGCACCCTCGTGATATGCTGTATGATCAACATGACACCGACATAACAAAAACATTTACTAAATACCCTGTTTCTATTTTTGTTAAGATTCGCAACATCACATTCATCTTCAAAATCATTGACATCACTTAATTTATCTAACCAACACTGCGGAGATGCTTTCTTTAATTGTGTAAATTAAAAATAAAATAAAAGCTGTTGTGCGTCCACTTTTTTAAAAATCAATTAATGAGAAAAAAAAATCCAGATACCATTTGTAATCAAATTATGAATTTTCAATAAACCGGCATCTTGCCATTCTCGATAAAACAAAATTAAGGGTTAATGTTCCTATCCTTCAAACAATTTCATTTGGAATATTTCTTACTTTAAACATATCAATGAATCTTAGTTCTGACCAAGTACAAGAAATATCTACATATAATGATGGCAAATTATGTTTAGAGCATAATAAATGGTTCATATAGTTTATGTTACAATTGAACTGTTTTTGTTGTGAAAGTGAAAGATATCCATCGTTTGTTGATACGGAAGAAGTCAAGAGAACCAATTGTCATTTATTTTTGGAATTCATTTCTAGATTTAGATAATGACATTGTTTGAAAGGATGTATTTTCATTTAAATTCAAAGCTAATTCGTAATAATAAAGTTAACACTTTAATTTCAAGATGATTCATAGGTTTATTGTCTCAAAAAAAAAATCATATTAATAGCAAATTGTGAATACTGACTTATGCAACACATGTGGACAAGTTTATTCAACGTTTTACTTGTTGTTATATTGCAAGGATGTGATTATATTTTGGAAAATAATATGTAATTTAATATTTCACCTATTCCAAGTAGAACTACAAATAAACCAAAATATATTAGTTGTTGGTAAGGACGTAGGAAACAAGAAATATATTTTCCTGCATATTACTTTAAATTATGCGCAATATATGAAATTTATAAATGATACGTTCAAAAGATCGTCAATGGTTCTCTTATTCACCCAGGCGCGGATCTACGGGGGGGGGGTTAGGGGGTTTAAACCCCCTCCCCCCCCCCCTTGGGCGGCCCCCCCCCCCCCCCAAAAAAAAAAAGGAAAAAAAAAAGAAAGAAAAAAGAACGCACGCTGGAGAGAAACCCTTTCAAGTGCAAATATTGTGAGAAGATATTCAACTCATCTGGTAACTTAACCAAACACATGATAACTCTGGATATAACGGTGTATTAAACTGTTACTTGATTTAAAAAGACGTTATCGTGCACTGCTTTTTATGGTCTCCATCGTGTTAATAGATGCCAGGAAAACATCACTTACGGGGTTCAAATAAACACCCAAAAAAAAATCGGATCGCCGCTGCGCGGCTCGTGGACGATGCTCCGCATCGTCATTATTTTGGTCAAACCCCCCCTTAGCAAAAAGCTAGATCCGCCCCTGTTACCCACATGCTTTAATTTTTATTTTACTGAATTCAAGTCTTTGCTAAAACTGTTTTTAAGGTATGAATGTGTTAGCAACGAATATAATAATAAGCTGGAAGAATCGTTGAATATGTTTTAATTTTTAGCCAATGTTATTTTTTATTCAATCATTGGTTATTAATTTAGATATGTATTGAAATTATGGAAATAAAATCCTCGCTTAAGGAAAAGAGAGAAATAAAAAACATGACACCCAACAAAAGCAAAATTGGCCGAAATGCAACGTCAAGGCGCTCATGTATAGAAAATAATTAATTCCTACCTGCATTTCTACCAGGTAGCTCGATCCATCTGAAAACCTGTGGACAGGGTGATATGTAGATTACTGCCATGCTAAACGACACACAACCGCCCGCTTCATTACATAAGTGCCCGTTTTGAAAATGTTTAAAGCTCTTCTGTTATGTAATATTATAGGGTAGGCGGCCTACTTTGGCTTGCAGAAACGTCATAACACATGAATCGATAAGTAAGTGTAATATTTTCATAATCACTTTTATCATATTATTCGTATAATTCTTTGTTTTTGTAGTATCAAACTATGAATATAGTGATTAGTTAGTAAAATAGTGTCTCCATTCATTTTCCCACAAAATCATCATGAAATTTGTTGTTCTTTTCCTCCATCGCTTTTCTACCCAGACCCACCGGTGACCTCTGTCGAGACGCCATGGCTAACATGATCATGCGTGTGCTTATCATCTTAGGCGTAGGGATTTTACACTGCGAGATAACAGAGTAAGTTATGATGACTTTCCCGCTCCCCCTCTTTCTCTTTCTCTCTCCCTCTCACTTTCTTTAATTTTCCCTTCTTGTTGCTACTCGACTGGGGATGGGGTGGGAAGGGTAGGGGTATAGGAACACGGGAGGAGGCACCCCTCTCATATATTGTTTATAATGCATTTTATGCCTGTGGACGGTATCTATTATCCTCCTCCTTCTACTCCTCCTCCCCCACCACCTCCTTGTCATCATCGCTTCACTATAATTGTTATAAATTTATAATCATTATTATTCAAATTTTTCTACGATGACAGGTCATTGAATTGCACAGCTCAAGATGCCGAGGAGAGATTGGTTTCGTCACTATACAATGAGCTTCTTGACGGATACGACTCGAGAGTTCGACCATGTGTTAATGGTGAGTGTCAAATCACCTACTCCCGGATCTTGGTGCTATCTGTTTTCCCTATCAAATGATTTTAAAAACAAACGCTTAGGCTGAACTAATTTTCATCAACTTTCAAAGTCCATGTTAAATTTACACACAAATAGTTGCCCGAATACATGTATTTGTGAATTCCATATTCTCGGGAGAGGAGGGGCTAAACTGAAGAGGCTGTCGTCATAAATTATAAAGGGGGTAGGCGACAAGTGTTATGTAATCTTTTTTTAAAGATACATGTATCTCAATATTTTTTTTTATCGAAGTGCACCGGGACTAACCAAGAACTAACGCCCGTTTTCGAGCGAGACAATCCTGCAATTGGTCCTTATTTGACACTCATTTCCTTGTTGTCAACTTCCATGACTGGAAGATATTAATTACTGAATGCTAGCAGCAATGCTGGGCCTTTAAAGCATTTGTTTGTTGATAAGAGACTGGATGGGAAATCCCAGTTTCAATACCGCATGAATGGTAATGATAAAACCTGGAGTAGTTGAAAAGCTTTCATTTTAGCAAGAAAAATGTGTCTCTTCAAAAGTACTCTCACTACCCAAACCATACACCATTATTATCATGAAAGTTAATTTGTATTGGCAGGGGCGGATCCAGCTTTTTATAAAGGGGGGGTTTGGGTGGTATGCGAGGGAGCGTAGCGACCGAGTCCAAGCGAGCGGAGCGAGCGAGGGGGGAGGGTGTGGGAGGGGGGTGTCCCCCCTCCCACAGTAGGGAAAATTTTTGAAAATCTGTGTGTGAAAATGGCGTTTTCTTGCGATAAGATTTTAAAAAATGGTCCCCGGATTTTTTTTTTTTGGGGGGGGGGTTGCAACCCCCCCAACCTCCCCCCCTAGATCCGCCACTGATTGGTTATAAAATACATATATATATAAAGATATATATGTTTGAGAGTTAAAGTTGTGGTCTCATTGCTATATTTCAGCGAATCAGAGTTTGTAGGCTGTATAGCAGAACAGCTGAAAATGTGGGAGGTAAAGTTGTTTGTTGAGATAAAAAGTTTAACTTTCTGACACATACGCAATTAGGGCTGAAAAAGCATTACATCTGTGACGTATCATATATAAATAGACACAAACAAAGAACAACAACAATTACAAATTGAACGTGTAATTAGTATCAAAACGAGTTTAATAACAATTATCATACAAGATTGTACAACTCATGTTCATCTTCATGCGTATCAAACGAAGCTCGTCGTCGTCTACTTAAAACTTTCTTCCGTCAGGCCCGTTAAACTTATTGCTCATATACCGACGAGACCGACACCAGACCGATAACACGCTGGACACGATGTGTTATTTTAATAACGCAAATGAAATGACGTATCTTGTATTACGGTTATTAGTAATGCATCTCTCGAAAATGAACTGTAAATTATGAAGAGCTTAATTCCAAAAGGAGCTAAATCCGCTTTTGATGAAAATTGAGTTATTGATATCAGAACATTGTTCACTTCAGTACATGTCTTTCAACAAAATTATTTACCTACATTTTTGGAGCAATTATGAAAAAATGCACCTTCTAATATCACTTTTCCATAGATGCCTGTACAAAATCTGGTAAACAATGCCTTTTTTCTCTGAAGTTACAAAAATGGATTAAGCTCCTTTTAGAATTAAACTCTTCATTATGACGAATGGCCCCAAATTGGTCAGTATGGAGTCGGTATGGAGTCGGTTTGGCGGTGGTGTGACCCAGGTAAAAGGTCACTCACGTAGAACTGCGTTAGTGACTGTTATACCGTTAATGACGCGCCTTGTAAGGGTGCTATTGTACAACGACGAATTCAAAATGAACGGTGAAAGTATTGCTTTCATTGATTGGTGGATGCTGTAACGGAGCTAATTAGCGCAGGGAATTAGCGCAAGTAATACCGCCATTGAATGAAGCATCGTGTGAAACGGGTACGACAAATTATTATCTCCTTTATCAACCTTTATGACCTTTACTTGTAATTCTACAGAATTTGAGTACCTGAACATTCTCTCTATCATGAATTGTATGTTTCTAAAGCGTTTTCTGTTGTTACTTCCTCTTTATGAAAAAAAACCAAACATTTCTGAGTAAATGGCAAAGTATCTGGAAAAAATATAAAACATATTTGCAAACAATTTCCTCAAAGTATAATGAATGTTCCCTTCTGTATTATGGTGTCTGGATACGTTGAAATGATTTAAACTGCCTTCTCAAATGTCGTAATTTTGAGATGTTACAGCAAAAGTTGTTTAAGTGATTGTTATACACAAACTAATTGCACATTACATACATGTATTTCATTCGAGATCTCCTTAAAGTAAGCGATTTTGACCCAACTTCCCGACACAGCGAGAGGAAAAACAAATCTTTCCGCAGATAAAGAAAAACATAAAATGTGACGTCATTGGTTTGAACAACAAACTAATGGTGAAATTTATGATCATTGTCTACCACAATAAATGAGATTTGCAAATTCCCCTTGGAAAATGAGCTCATACTATAGTTTAGAACATCACGTATTAGCATGAGGTTTGGCAAGTCTTAAATAATAGGGAATAAAATGTTCTAAAATAACAGTTCACTACAACGGCAACATAATATGACCTAATCATTTGTCCGGTAAGACTACTGTAAATTTGTGACTTTCTATTGATGCCCACAATATATGATTTTATGAAAGCGATCATAATACAGGGATTATCACTGTTAAAAATGAGCAAAATGTATACCTTTGTCAATTTTGACATTTATGGTACAAGATTACACTCTGCAATAGCTAAAAGATACGAACATCCCTTCAAGGAAATTTCTGCATCCTTAAAAGTGATGCTGATAATGTATGCGTGAATGTTCCGAGTAAAGTTTATTCTTGGCATGTAGCCTGTACATTGTTAAAACTGATGGGTAAAGAAAATGCCTAACATGCGGTAATTAAGTATCTGGTTAACATTTGGACAGGGCAGTTATACGCACATCTGGGGCAAATCTTGCTCTATTTGTAGTAAAAGTTGATAATGTTTGAGTAAAATATTATATAAATCGGACATGAAATACCGCATAGTAGATCGGACATCTTTCGGAAAAGTGTCCTCGTGTTGGGCATTACAAAAAAAAACATATTTCGTTTTAACAGTGTACTGGGCCTACATATCTGATTATTTAAAAACACAAAATTCGATAACCTCTACAAAGATAGCATCCGATTCTTCATCTTACAATAAGTGTACATTTTGTTTCAAGTGTCCACATCAAATAAAGGAAAATAAATAATCCATTGGCAAACAAACAGACACGGTATCTTTTCGAAAATTGTGTAAGTTAGTTAGTTCACATAATGTTGTTCTTTTAAAGAAAGGGTCATGACGTACTATTTTTCAGTAAAAATGAATAAAAAATCTCAAAGAGTTTACGGACAATTTTACAAAATGGGATGTTTGCTTTTTTCGAAGATTTCTGCGAAATTCGAGAGAATGAAGTTTAAAAAAAAAAAAAAAAAAAATCGCCCATAGCTGAATTAGTAACCTGTGAGTGAATGTAGAAGAGTAAGTAAGTCTATATCTTTGGAGAACGTCAAACAAGGTAAATTAATTAGTTGCTTTAAAAAATCTTGACCTCTAATCTCTATAACAAAACAATATCTGAGTAACAACAAAACAAACGAACAAATATTCAAACAAACAAAAACAATTTTCAAGGGTACAACTTTTCTTGAAATGTCTGGAATATTGATCAAGTTCTAATATCCACCAGGAACCATGATCATATCAGGATGGTGATTTGGGTTGGACATCACTTCATTATTTGCGCGGACGAACATGATCTTCTGCGCCTGATCACGACTCACGTTCTCCTCACGGTGATACGCCACCGCCTCCGACATCGATGACGTCACAGCTAGGCCCAGGATTCCTGAAGCGATCTGGGATAGAGGTTGTCTGTCGCAGATCCCCTTCCACCACGTTGCAGGAGCCACGTGCGAGGAAGCCTCCCAGACGTACTCCTGCGACCAAAGACGTCCTTCCTTGGCGCGGAACTCGGCAAGGTTGGCCAGAACGCGACCAACGTCTTGCCCGAGGTGCTTCCCTAACTCTACAATGTACTGAATGGCATCGTTGGTGGCGCTCTCGGGCAAACAGTTTCCGCAGTATCTCGGATCGACAAGGCAGGCGGCGTAGTGCAGGTTGGTCCAACACGATAGTTTGACTTCACGCGATTGTTTGAGGATGGGTTCTCTCTCGTTTCCTTTCAAACACGATTCACCGACGGCATCTTCCAGTGACTTGTCGGCTTTCATGATTTCGACGACAACGTCTGACAGCCGAGCTGTTTCTAGTTCAAGCTTAGCTATGGTGATATGGATGATATGCCACACCTGAACACTGAGATTCACTGTGTCCCAGAACAACTTATTCAGGATGATCTCTTTGGTTTCGGAGTCGACGGGCACTGTTTTGGCAAGAACACAATCTTGCAATTTGTCTTTGCATTCCCTCAAGCTGTCAAGAGCAATCATAACCTCGGGGGTGCTGATGATTCCATTCTCTTCTGAAGCTGAACATGGTAACTGAAGATGGCTGAGGGTTTCATCGTTCAAGACCAGTCGATTCCAGAAGTCACACACTTTGAATGAACGCTTGACCATACCACGCACCGTGTCCTGCGCCAAGAGAGTCTTTGGTATCATTTTAAGTCCTTCGATCGGGCAACCTGCCATGGTGATCAACGGAAAGCGCGATGTAATGATTGACCAGGCCCCACGGAAGTTCTTGGTCAAGTCTGTGGTGACAAGGAGCACATGACTCGGGCCTGTCTTGGCGATCACACCCGAGATTACTTCGGCAACAACAGAAGGGTTCTGCTGTTGTCCAGCGTCCATACAGCCTACGAACATAGGCTTCGGTGTGGTGATGATAAGGTTGATCTGTCTCTCCGTGTGCGGCGGATAAGTCCTGCTATCACAGTGGTGACTATGCGCCAACACAGCTGCGAATTTAGCCTTGCTGATTTCGGCTGACACCCTTTCGAATGTCGCCATGTACTCATCATCGAGGAGTCTCCCGGTGAGTGTTTCTATGGACGGCAAGGTGTACGATGGCTGAAGATGCCGAAACAGCTCTTGCCAGTGAACGTTCTGTACGATATCTAGCGGAACGTCTGTAGAGAATACTGCTCTTGCCAGAGCCCTGTCTGCGGGCAAGACCTGATCCTGGTCCTCCATCCTGTTGGAATCACCGCTCAAACGGCCTGCCCTCATCTCGCGGTGATCGTTCCGAGGTAGCGGATTCGGAACGACCAGGAACCCAGGGTGCGGCGACAACGCCGAGCTCCCTGGCGTCGGACTTTCGTTCTCCACATAGACTGGTGAAATCATCTGTCGGACCAAAGAGGGCGTCGCATGCAGATCATCATCATGCGAAGTGTTTATGGAGGTGCCGTTGTGATCGACTCGGTATTCACCAAACCCGCTCTGCTCCAACTCCCGCTTGGTGGCATCAGGGCACAGGGAACACTTGAGCAAGTGTCGCATCATCTTGGTGGCGTTAGGAAAGGTGTACTTGAGATTGCAGTAGCTGCAGTAGGCGGCAGGCCGACACTTGCCACCGATTGGTGATGACCCCTGCCCGCCGTCTTCATCCTCGCAGTTGAAGTGGTCCCACACCACAGATTTTCCACGCATCCTGTTGCTTCTGTATGTAGCAAAAGACACAGAAGAAAGACATTAATTGAACATCAAAATGCACGACCATCACTTTTCAATTAATAAACACTAATGCATTCTCATTTAAGATTACTTTGAAGGACCTGGGGTAAGTAATTCATTTAGGCTTTGAGGCGAAATAAATCTAGATTAAAGTGATTTAAAATGAAAGGCAAGATTTAAAAAAAAAAAAAAAAAGTAAAAACAAAAATCGTGTAAACAGCTTCTTTAAAAATAAAAAAGAATCCCATCTTTTATATAAACGCATGGGATTTTTTTTTTATTTTTTTTTAACCGTCGTATATTAAATCGGTTGTTCAAATGAGACTGTTTGAAATGAAGATCTGATCACTTGGTACATATGACATTCACATAAGAAAACATTTCTCGCACTCTTCAATAGAAAAATGTAATCGACAACCAGTGGCTAAAACCTTGGCCAGACTCACATCATGAAATGAAAAGAACAATTACCAGAACACTAAGGGTAATTGGGTCAAACCTATGCACAGGATTTCCTCAACTCTCATCGAAAAACAGAAGACTACTAAAACAATGCGATTTCTGGAATTCTATCAGCACGATTAGAAATAGGTGCGGCTTGAATCATCGCATTTCATTGCATTGGGTTCCTGCTTTGTGAAGAAGTACATGTATATAGCGCCACAATCTTACGAATATAAAATGCTCGCATGATAGACAGATGATGAACTACGTGCATGCTTCGTTTGATGTGATACTATGCACACAAAATGAATGAGTTCAATGTTTTGTAATGTGAAATTAAAAAGAAACTTCCTTATTAAAGTTCAGGTATTATCATACTAACGATGTGTTTTATGGCGCTGATTGACGCCATGCAGCTGCTCTCGGCGCTTGCTCCAAAATACAATCAGTTAAAGATAAGCTTGAGTTCTGGTAATGATAGAAAATAAATTCTCGAGGAATCCAACAAAACTTACACAGATTGTTCAAGTTTACAAATAAATGACATTTGCCACACGATTTTGGTATAACATGTATACTAGCTGAGTAATGGGCCTGGAAAGACAGGCCCGACACCATTGTGCTTAACATAGGTCACTATGTGAAAATAGGAGTTGTGGTTTTTATTGATGATGATTTCCAGCAAGTTTTTGTGAGGTCGTTATTATTTTATTGGTTCAAACAATCAATCTACTGCAAGATAAACAATCCAGAATGAATTATATCCATGTTCTCTCGACATACGCTTCCAATATACCAAAGCTCAAGATAAGCTTTAAACAGATTTAACAAATAATGAAATTAAAAATGTGGCTGTTGTCATAGAAAAAAAATGAAATTGCTCTCAGTAAGCTGTTAGTAAAGTTGTATAGTATATTAAATATCTAACTATTAGTTAACGCGCTTATTAATTGCCCAAATATTCATTCTGCTTTAATACCACATTTTAAAATCGACTGTTGATTTTTCTTTGTTTGCGGAACGGGACACTCAGATCTATATTTATTTTGCATGCTTTTTCAAACATCTAATTTTGGTTGCCCTGTGCAAACAGGCAAGAGTGTTTAGATGGGCCCCGTCCGACTGAAAATAGATTTTGGAAAAATACCATCGGACGAGGGTGCAAGTTCTTCTTGATCTGGTATTTCGGATGACTAGAACGTACAATATCGGGGTATTGTGAGCCTTTCACTAAATTAACCATAATCATAACGAGGGTGTTTGGTTAAAAGACTGAAGATAAAATGAAAATAAATAATAAAGAAATAAAAGGGAGAAGAAAAACTGACTTTAACGTAGATGATCAAAATCAATTTTATACAGTTAATAATTTATGGCGAGGAACCCAAGTCAAAGATATCGTCCAGTGTACACGTGAATACATGGAATACACTGACTTATTCTTATTGTATGTTATTTTATCAAAGTATACCTATAGTCTCAGAAAATTATCACTGCTTTTTATGTGCCATTTCCAGACGGCAAAATTAGCAAAGATAATATGTGTAGAGCACAACATTAACAAAGCAATTATGATAACTATATGTGGAATTTAAACAAAAGAGCACGTTGTATATTATTTAAAAAAATCAACTTTGAAGTGTAGTACTAAAACAAAATCTTGCTTGTCCATCGGGCACACGATATTAAACAATGATGAGTCGTAAATCTTTCACAATATCGAGCTTCATTTATTTCACTGAGCTATTCACACTTTATAACCCGTGATTGTAACAACGGGGATCGGTTAAATGCGCCCGATCAAATAAAGCGCTGAAGAAGAAAAGAGGTTTTGCTTGGTTGTTATCAATGAGCGCACAAAAAACTCGCTGAATTTTCTAGGCTCCAAATTTTAGAAGTTTTCAATGAATTATAATCACATTATTATCGTAATACACCTAGAGTCCTACGACTCGTTGAACGTTGAGCAATTAATGTACCATGCAGGAATGTACCGTGGTGATTTTGGTTTAAAAGTCTGATATCATACTTCTACATTATTATTCTTCGCACGTGGGAAATCAGTGGAGGAAACTTTACTAAAAGAAAGAATGAAACTATTTAAGTAAGTGACTGAAAAGAAAATCATAAATCCCAAAGCATTATAGTCAATAATATATAAGAAACTTCGACCATAACTTTCAGTAAAAATGAAAATACGCGATTTGATTTTTCTTCTCGAACAGATGATTATAAACTACATGATTCCGTTTATAAGGAGTCATAACCTGAAAAGTTTTGTCAATTTTTCTTTCCGTTTGAATTTGTTGTAAAAGAGGAATTCTCGCAAAACTAAAGAAAAAATATAGCCAAACAAGCAGAAAGAGTCACTGGCGTAAAGTGGGACTTGGGGGAAATGTAAAAAGAGAATCGTCCAAAAAGCCAAAGAAATCATGAGAAATGGCGATCATCCTTTATTTTCTTTCTATGAGTTTCTCAAATCAGGGAGAAAACTCAGATAAAGGACACAGTGCTTTACAAACACATTCCTTTTATATTCAATCACCAAACATAATACATTTTGCTATCCATTATTTCTGGTTTTTTTCCCATTAATGTCATGAAAACGCGGTTATCATTTATCCATTTATCATTTATCAGATTTATTGAATTGAATTGAATTGAATTGATTTATTGTCCATACAAAATGGAAATTCGTTGTTCATTGGTACAGGTGTTACAAACAATGTTCATAATTTTACATATTATAAAACATAATAACAACATAACATCAATGGCGTTACATCCAACAATAGTTCAATTCAATTTAAAAGCTGAATTTATGAAATTTCTTTTGAATTATCTTTAAAATAATTATGGTGTGAAAATGAATTTAACTCACACCATAACCTAAGTAACGATGTGTGTGATGTTTGATTGAAACGACCTTTAAGGGCAGTTATTCTTATTCACCCTAAGAGACCTTTTTGAAATCAATATTTGTACTACAAATATATATTACTACTTCGTTTATCTTTTCATGATATCATGGAAATAAGTTACATGGAAAAAGCCCCAAATTCGCCAAGAGTTGGATGGCAAAATTCACTTCAATTGTTTAATGATGTGAAAGAGGATGGCATTAAACACACACTTCTGCAAAGATTTTCTCCCACAAAACGTGTTTGAAGCTGAATATTAATATAAGAATATACATTTGGGTTTTCCGTCGTACGCAGAAAACCCAATTTTTATATTCTTATATTAATATTCGGCTTCAAACAAATTTGTTTTCGAAATCTTTGCAGCAGTGTGTTTTAAATGACATCCTCGTTCACATAATCATACAACTTAAATGAATTTTTTTGCCATCAAATTTTTGGGGCACCCAACACTTTAGATGGGATTTAAGAGAGAGAGAGCCTTTCATAACCATTAACACGGTTATCATTTACCCCTATAATTCAGTACTTTTATTTTCTCGTTTATAAGAATTATTCCGATATAGTTCAATTCAATTTAAAAACTGAATTTGTCCATGTGTATAGTAGTAAATAATTTCTATTTATAAACAATGCTTGAAGTTAGCTAAACTTTTTAATTTAAGGAAATGAACAAGCCATAACCAGATAAATAATTAATATAATGTATAATTATTATTTTGTCATCACCAAAGTTTCTCCACATTTTGTATCCTATTTATGTTTTTTGTAAACCATGTCTGAGGCTTTATTTTACATGTGAGCAATACAAATATCCATGTTGAAAGCACATTGGAAAAGTAAATACATTGAACTGAATTAAATATAATGATTAATTAAAAAAAAACTTAATTGGATGATAATATGCCACGGTATATTTTTCTTCTTTGAAACATCTAAAGTTTATTTCGGTCTATAACATTGGAATGTATTTGTTTTAAGTTTAATGAGAGATAAATGATACAGGGTATATCAAACGTTAATTAGTAAAAGATTAACAATACACATTAAAAACACACATACATTAAAAATACAAATAGACATTAAAACATCAGTGAAAAGCTGGTTGTGAGCTGTGATTGACGATATAAAAGCATAATAATATGAATTTAATGAAGAAACAGAAGAATGTTTCTCAGATATCCCTGCTTGAAAAGGTATTTTCTAAATATGTATTCTCTTTGTGAAAAATAAAGAAATAAAAAAATTTTCACTTCTCACTCACACGCCCTCCGCCACACCCACCGCGTCAGGAATCACGATATCTTATCACTTATTATTCAAACATGACTGTTGGAAGTACGCTTTAGGCGAATTATTAATGTAGCATCAGCAGAATACCACTATGAATATTGAATGTTTATGTTCTCTAAGTTTGGCGAGTACTATAGATAAGTTTGTCTCTTTTTGCTTACAATTCCTTTTATGACTAGGAAGCTTCCGCGTAACAATATTTCTTAAACACCCATTTTTGTCAAAAAAGGCAAATAAACTAAATATTCGAAGAAATCACAGAAGAAGAAGCAAAATTTAAATCTTAAGATTTAATCAAGTACATTATGGACGTTTCGTTATTTCAGGATCGCATTGTGATTAGAAAAAATAAATGAATTAATGAAAATCATTCCATATCAACTGCATTTTAGTTTCTTCTGAAAAGAAATACGCCCTACCTTCAATTATTGATCACATAACATGATGCATCACGAAGCCGGGCCGAGGAGCAAATCCGGTTAGTTTGATAATAATTCCGAGGGTAACATCGAATAAAATATCTTTGGACTCCAAACACTGGAGCTAACAATTTTCGCGCTTCGAAGAAGAGTTCGTTTCACTGCAACGCAAAATCCGGGTAACACTAGTCTTGCTTGACCAACCGATACAATTATTGTAGACACAGCAATCAATGTCAAGTCGATCTATGTTTCACAATTTTTACAAATATCATCTCATTTACTTTCTTCACGCGCAGACGACAGAACATCATTCTATTCTGTTGCTCCCCTTTATTGCCATAAAAGGAAAGCTAATTTTAGAGGCCGCATTTATTGTTGCAAAAAGGAAAGATAGACTCAACTCGGGGTCAAAGTTTCCCCATGTAGTGTTGGGAAAACCCAAGCCCTGGTTCGATGCCAAGTTCCAGTTCACATTGAAAATGAAAGTCGCAACTGATTGTAGGCCAACATTGTATAGGCCTATATAGTCTTGTGATATAACGGGACAAAGATCGATGCAGTTTATCCAGGCTTTAACTATATAAAAAGTCATGATAGTAAAGGAAGTTTAAATGTGACTAGTACCGGTGACTCGCGTTTCCTAACAATACAAGCGTCCTGCTAATGCGAAATCACTCGTATTCTAACCGAACTCATGAAATGCATTGATCCCTCTTTCATATTTCTAGAAATCATATTTCAATATCAAATCGACCAGAAAACTCTTTCAACGTGGTTCTTCATGCATGCAGCGTAAATAATTTTAATTGTATTTTCTCGTTTACATGGGCAGATAAAATAATGGAGGTAATAATTTGTCCGATATTAGTGTAGGCCTATATAGTCTGGCCCATTTGAAGGAAGGATTAGGGGACGATTTTTTTTTTTTTTTTTTTGGGGGGGGGGGGAGGGGGCGATAGCATCACTTCTTCTTTTAAGAGTAAAATGTGCGTGCGAAAAGCTGTTGACCTTCTTGTGGATGTGTCCCCTTTATGTTCGAAGAGAGATTCCACATTAAATATTATATTCTGGTGTATAACACCGCACCCCTCTCCTCCTCCCCTCCCCCTCCTCTACTTAAAAAGGCTACTTACATGTCTATATGTTATTCACGCGTTGTCTAATATTGTCACGAATCAAGTAACCTGGATTTCAACCGTTTTAAATTGCCAGTGTGAAATGGGGAGAAGCAAAATTCCCCGAGAGCTGGAAATCCCATACTTCCACGAATGAATAAAAGCAATGCACATCTGTATTGGCTAAACCATGCATATATACATTACATGAAGAAATATAGTCTTTGTAGATAGCTGAACATGATCAGACCTACGTGTTCCTCAGTATTTTCTATTTTTAATTGGGGATATTTTTATTTGCTTCTTGAAAGATGTCAATAAAACTACATGTTTCAATTTATAAGACAAGAGATATAAGCATTCGGAGCACAGTAGTAGACCAATCGATTGCACTTAACTTACATATCCAATACAATAGTGTATTATCATGTATTGTTTAACAAAATAATATTTACTAGTTGAATGCGAAAAGAACAAATATTGATGAAATTGTATTGTAGTCCGATGATTGTAACCTTTTAACGCACTTTAATGCACAACATTTTATTAACATGAGGCAAGAAAACACTTTAGATCATCTGATTTACATCGTCTGATCATGAAGAATGCATGGATCACTAATCTCCACACACACATGGGGATTGATCAAACTTTTTTGTTAGGTCTCGCTCTCCTGTGAGACTGAGAGGTTGATACAAATCATCATGATTTTTAATCAATGAAAGAGTTGTGAGCTGGTCGTGCGATGACAATTGCGATAACAATAATAATTGTTATCGCACGACCAGCTCACAAGTCTATTGATGGAGAAACTGTCGAGAAATGTCTGGAAACTATAAGGAAAATGTTGGTTAAATTCATGTACATTCAACGGTCTGTGAGGTTTTAAAATGATCAAAACAAAAATAAAATACTAGCGACAATCTTGCCTAAAATAACACGAACTGCACACAAAAATGGGTATATAATTGGACTACACATAGGTGGGGCATGACAGTTTGGTCCAACTTGTTTTGTTGTTGAACGATTTCTCGTCATATTCCCCGAAAAAGAAAGTAGAAAAAATGAAGGGGGAAAAAACAAAAAACTCGACCATCTTATTTCTTGAAAATAAAAGAGTTCAATATAACATTGAAATAAGAAATTAAAAGCCTTGTTTAAGACTATACACATCCAGGGTATGTATTGTGATTTTTTACATAAATCTTCCGCTATGTTCGACTTTGAAAAAGCCACGACTGGGAAAAGTAAAGGGAATTTCCCTAACCGAATCCCCAAACCGACACGGTTGAATGATGTCATGCGAAAACTACATGGAGGGCACGAGGGGCACCGCCCCCCGCCCCGAATAATACATAATGCACGACTAACTAATGGCAATTAAGGGCGGCAATAATGGGGAAGATAGTCTGTATGTATAGACCCTGCGTAGGCGATTGACGTTCATTGCACACGAGGGGTTATTTTGATTGCGTTAATATTACCTGCGCCAAGCAAGCATAATTACGAGAGTTATTCAACCATTATAATCCAGTAATTTCATCATCATACTTTTGCACTGCTCATTTTTCATTCACGTTCTGTACAATATCACTGTTCCACGGAGCGTCAAAGACCGCTCTTATCAATGACGCAGTCCTACGTCAGGCCAACGACGCCTCGCGTTCAAAGAGCACAATAATGTTGCGTCTCGAGTCAAACTTAAAGCTTATCTGTAGTAGTTTACAGGAGGGATTAGACCACCCTGCAAGGTCACTGGACAGGTGGTTATCTCATCAACTCAGCTTTCAATTAACATAAGAAAAAGAAGATCATGGGGGACCAATGGTCACCGATTAGGCATTGTTTCCTATATAGAGGGAGCAAGTAGCTACAAGTATAGTACAATGTGACTTTAAAACAACTTGACAATGGTAGTCAAAAGGAAAGAGCAGCTACAGTACAGAGTCTACGTAAATGTTAGTGTATTACCAGTTAATTTAGACCCTGATTAACGGTATATGACTGACAAGACTGGGCACACATTATTTACAATGGTCTACGACAGTCATTTCACGTTATTAAATTCAACGACTTTACAACTAGATCCTGCATTTTAAGGACAATTTCACTTGCAAAGTATTATCTAAAAGGGTTTAACATTTTAACCGTCATCATGATCAGTACTCGGAAATTTGCCGGCTCTTATGTCAAAATTACAAGGAAAAATAATAAAGCGGCCTCTCTAGTACGGAGAAACAGGTGGACAATAATTAAGTAAGCATTTATATTTCCTCATTAGAAATGGTGAAATTTTCTCTCTATCCATTTACCAATAAACTGAAATGAAAGTATTTTTTCGGTTATAGGCAGTTTTCTTATATTTCATACACCCCTAAATACAATAAAGTCCAATATGCCCCATGACAACATTGTTATCTGGAGCATGTATACAGTTCATTATCAAATCAATAAAGCGTATATTTGGTGACGATATTTACGCAGTGTGATCATGGTTGTTCACACATCCGATAAGGTATCTGTATGATTCGCTTTAATGATTCTGGCCAAATCCTAAATCCAAATAAATATAACCATAGAAACAATAACCTCCACATGGGCGATAAAATTCACTTAAAATCCGCGATTGAGCAGATTCAAATTTAAATGTATGGATTAGAATCCAACAAGTCATGTAAGATTATCCTCTAATTTGTCTTGACAAGGGATGACAAAAATCGAAACTATATTGTAAACATGATATCGACAAGATAATAGAGTACGAAGAGGAACGAAGGGGGGGGGGGGGGGGAGTACTCGGTAGTCCCATGACCCAACATTTTCTAAAATGAAGAAAAGTGCCCCTCATAATAGAATATTATTTATCCTTTTTCGTTAGCTTATACTCGCAGTCGCTGATCACCAACTAATTTTCAATCACCCATAATCGTGTCAAATAATAGCATAATTCAAAAGCGAGTCATAAACAAATAATAATGATGCATTTAAGTAAATGTGTTATAAAAATGTCAATTGTGCAAATCTATCTCTTAAACCCTTTTTTTTCTAGTTACGTCCGCCCCCAACCCGGAAATTTCTGATAAAAGTTCCATCGCTGTCGAGTACAAAATTGCCAACATGCGTGAGATTCCCGTTTCTCCCGCCTTTTTTAAAAAACAAATTTAAGTTTTTATTAATCAAAATCAAAGATTATTCACAATAAACAAAATATTAACTAGAACTGTACACAAAGTTGAACCTATTTTAGGCCAATTTAATGGTCGGTTGTCAAGGAAACGGGCTTCCATAATATTTCAATGATACATGATATTAAACGGATCACACGGGAGGCACAATAATGTTTTTGTGCTAAAAATCGTTGAATAACAATATATACAACCTCTTGATATGTGAATAGATCTATTGCATTTTCAGAAATTAAAAATCAGCTGTCATTTTATTAATACCTTTGCTAACTTTTCCAGAGATCAACATTTATTTTGTTTGATCTGACTATGTATTTGAATGATGAGTTTCGATGATGATTCTCCATGTGTTTACACGGCGAGAATGTGATGACGTGGAAATCAATTTATTAAAATAACACCCACCCTGACACCAAGCATCTAATGGGGATTTTCTCCCATTCTTCTTGGTAAATAGCAATGAGTAAATTAAAAAGGGTATTACCTGAATCAAAACTTGATTTTATAAAATAAATACTTCCTTGTGAAAACGTGGCGTTGTCTACTTTTTTCGCAGCATTCCTTAAACCACAAAAAGTTTCCAAGAGTACGTCTCACTCAAAGCTTTGCCAATCGTGGTTTATTTCAAAGTACTTTTTCTTTTTGGGAAATTAATTTTCCGAAGAAGGAGGCCATAGATCATAGCTGTGCACATTACAATAACAATAATAATTGTTATCGCACGACCAGCTCACAACCCTATTGATGGAGAAACTGTCTGGAAACTATAAGGAAAATGTTGGTTAAATTCATGTATTGTCGAATGTTTAATGTAAGAAATTTTAAACTTGATTATTTTTTCTTTTTTAGAAATTAATTGTCCGAAGAAGGAGGCCATATATCACAGCTGTGCACATTACAATAACAATAATAATTGTCTCGGGAAAGGTCTCGGGAATGTCAAGCTGGCAAAATAAAAGTCAAAGATGCTATTGCAGGGTAACATAATACGTTAATGTAATGAAATGATTTTACGGTTTAACTATTTTTTCTGAAGTAATAAGAGCAAAGAAAAATTAATTTTTATTTAAAAAGAGGTCTAGTTTTGTAACGTTTCATTAGGAGTGCACTGCTGTTACTCTCATCACTGGCGAAAAAACAGGTGGGCGCAAGGGGTGTACAAACCACCCCTAATTGTTTGTTTTTCTCGAAATGAATCCAACGAATAATAAATGAATAAATATACTACTACTACCACTACTACTACTACTACTACTACTACTACTACTACTACTATTACTACTACTACTACTACTACTACTACTACTACTACTACAACTACTACTACTACTACTACTTCTACTACTACTACTACTACTAATTATATTACTACTATTATTATTATTATTATTATTATTATTACCTCTACTGCTATACTACTACTACTAACAAAAGAATTTTAAATAAGTATTTGTCTTTTGTTTGCTTTCGTTTGTTACAGGTGATGCCGTTCATGTATTCCTTGATGTTTTTCTGGCAAGCTTGGATGGCATTGATGAGAAACATTTGGTAAAGAGACTATACGAACAAACATTAGATTCCATAATTTCATTAGATTCTGCCATTCGATAAGGGGATTTTTTGTATTATTGGTTACAGATCGTCAACAGTAATTTGTGGTCAAAGTCAATAACGTTATCGGAATTATTATGTAGTTAAAGTTTGAATTGATAACTTCTAATCTAAATACAACGTTTAATCTAATTGTATTGATATATCTACAGTGACTGGCGTTGTTTATTTTCTGACAGTCGTAAACCATGTTATGATTTTACCAGGGGCGTTCTAAGGGAGAGGGGGGGGGGGGGGGTAATTATCGACGAATTTGCCGACAGGAAAAAAACGCATTTTCGGAGCCAAACAAAGTCATCAGAGATTAAAATGTTGATTATAAAAATAAAAAATCCTAAAATATTTTCCTACAAGTAAGAAAGAAAAGGGGCTTTGGGGTTTCTTAAATGTAAAATCATCTACCATTATACTTGCATGTAACAATAATGAACGTAACACATAAATTGTTGTGTGAATGGTGTCACTCATCACCCTTCCGACTTGAAAGCGAAATTCCCTGATCTTGACTTTGTTTTCTACTAGATAATACCGCTTATCATTGACGAAAGTCTCAATATCCAACTATACTAAAAACGAACAAAAATAATGATGGTAGTCCTAAAAGATCCTTATTAGGAAACACCCCACGCGCATTATATAGAATGTGTATGATATATAAGTATGAGTTGTTAATAAATCAAAGGTCAACGATTTTTAACATTCAATATCCACAAACACGGGCGGGGTTTGGGGGCAAAGAGGTGACTGTTTCGTATGATTTGCTAAAACACGACCCTACACAAGTAACAATTGAATTTTGTCTTGTCTTGTTCTGTCTTGTTTTTGTTTTGTTTGCTTTTTTTTTTCTTCCTCGTTTGTATTGTGCTGGTTCGTTTCGTTTGTTGTATTTTTTGCTGTTTTATAATTTGTGTGTTTGTTTTCGGCTCATGAGAATTATTACGGACATAAAACGCTCCCGATACTTGAGAGAAACTATTTTCATTTTGTTAGATCCGTGCCCCTTAAAAAATACAGTTACTACGCGCCTGTCCCGAAAGGCCACCTGGTGTCAAAATGAAGTCAAAATGTTTAAGAATGTACAGGTCTATTTGATAGCTCAGTTGGTAGAGCAGTGGTCTCGAAATCCGGTGACCCGGGTTCGAAACCAAGGCGATGCGCCAGTTCCCTTTGGTAAGGCATTAATTTTAATTACCAGGTCCCTCTGAGAGGACCTAAAACCGTCGACCGCCTGGTTGCTTACTTACAAGCATTTATGATTTCTTAGCAGTCAGGTAAAATAAACACCACCACCATGTATATTGGCCTATACCTGGAAACCCTATAGGGTAGGTTAGCGGGAAATTTTAGGCCAATATTGCCTTCACCAAGCAAACATTCGATACACGTTTAATTTCCGCTCATTATGAAAGAGCTACCAGCATAAATTATTTACTATAAGATGTAAGACACAGTAGCCTATACCATTAACTCATTTAGCCAAGAGCTCACAGCAGGTCATACGAGCTTCGTATATGCGGCAACATGAACATGACAGGTACTCTGACAAAATTAATCTTTTGAAAATTTATGCAAAATTATTTCTTCATGAATGTTGGGAAATCAAGATTGTATGGATTGGACAACCTCCTAGAAATGTCGAGATGAGTTCTCTATGTTATGATGATTACAACTATGACTTAAACGCTATTCATATAAAAGGCTACATAATATTTTCCCTTATACTAAACGGACCGTTTTTTTAACATTAGAGAGGGTTTTTTTTCTTCTGAAATTAGTTTTCTGAACAACTATTGTTATAAATTGTTATACGCAACACTAACTTCCCACCATACGGATAATTCCATTACAATGACTGACTGATGAATGATTACTCATTATTTAACGTATAAACCATCACAAGCTGCAATGCACTATCATCGTTGTGATGCAGGTGCTAATTTTCTGAGAACTATTTAGTAAATAGAATAGTTAAATAATCTTTTTCCGGTTCATATAGTATCTAGGCGTGTTAGACGAACATATATATATGAGGAAAACGAAATATATACTTGAATGAACCAGTCAATAATTAAACAATCAATAACAGAGCAATAACGGGAAGATCACACCTAACAGTGATAAATTGAGGACCGTAGGTTAGGTAATACAAAATAACAAATTGTATCAAAAGTACTTCACAGAAAATGTCAGAAACCACATACATCATACAATGCAGTGGCATATTTCACCCTAATTCATGACCAGGTTTCCAAATATCTAATTTCCTGCTTTCCCTAATCTTCCCGACTCGAGAAATGGCTGTATATTCCCGTATTCACTCTAGCAACTGCACAACCATACGATGGGAAAATTACGCAGCACTGCTCCCCGATCTATCGGTAGTGCGTTATACGGTGTCTGTTGACCTACATAACAGTGTATTGTTGCTGCAGCGGTGATTTCTCTCTCACTCTCGTTGTCCTGGTTTATGGCGCTTTTTCGAGACAAGAAAACCTGACTACAAATTTCAAACACTGGTCTCATCACTCCTTGAGTTATCAAAACAGAAATACAGCTAAGCACTCACCTTCTTCTTGTACGTTGGATGCCTGCTCCATTCATCACTGCGGGTTCGCGCGTGCCACAAATTGAGATGATTATGAAGCAGCGCTAGGGTCGTGTCATCGGTCTCAGATGCGCGATCGTCTGCTTTTGTTTTAGCCGCCAAACCAAACCAAACCAACTCCTTGCGTATAAACTATGATCTTCCTATTTGTCACAATGTGAATGGTTTTACCACCCAAGTATCCATGCAAAGAATAGCTCAGTGATGAATTATAGGCTGCATGCAGTGCCCACTTTAAATGGTTTACTTTGAATGCTATATTATTGGATGCTGCACTGAATGCCTAACACAGGTGGAATTTATGGTCCGTGATTTATGACAAAACCATATCAGTTTAACCATAGACCTACTACCACTGGACAATCATATCGCATGGAAACTGATCGATTGCACCTGTTCCGAGCTGATAGCGCGCTGACCGATGCTTAACCTTGCCCTTATTTTAACCAATACAAATTTTCATTGATTTTTTTTTCATTGTCACTGTTAATTCGGAAAAAAGAATACACAGGAATGCAATTGATAACACTCTAATTTTTCAAATATATAGGTATCGAAATGCAAAACTATATATGGTACGATCGTAATAATAATAATAATATTTATGAATAAAAGGTACTACATGTGTAGTAGTCATAATGACTCAAACATGCAGTCTTAAAATAAAAAAATGCATTTGTTTCCCCGGTGGTAACCTATCCAGCTTGTACATCATGCGCGTACACAAACACACACCAAGGAAAATGGGAAAAGGGTGTTTAATGTTGTGTAGTATTGTTAAAACCCAGTTAATTATAAAGTACCCTCATATTTATACCCTGACAAAATGCCCAGTTTGGGATGCACTTAAAAGCCAAGTTTATATCTTTATAATCCTTCCCCATAGAAAGACCAAGTGCATTCATAATCCACTTCCCAGGAAAGACCACGTCTATTATGATAATAAGCCCCATACATAAAACTACCAAGTATTTTATTGTTCTGGCAGGCCCATTTTGCCTTTGTTTTGACGGCCCTCATTCATGTCTTTGTCCCTTTGACACAATGTAACCTACCCTCATTATTATTTGTATCCTTTCTGTATAAATGTTCTGGCTTTCTGGAAAAGAGTTGAGTTTTTATCACCATTAGATCAAGACCCTCGATCTTTCTAGCTGGCCCTCTCTTCATCTTTTGTTTTGCATAATTATGTGGAAGTCCATAATGATGTGACTCATTTGATTCTCCAAAGTTTAGAGATAATAAATACTCTCATATGACTCCGGAATTACAAGCCTCTTCTTACTGCTTCATTGTATGTACCTTTGCCAGTGGCGGATCCAGGGGGGGGGGCCGAAACGGCCGCGGCCCCCCCTATTGGCGGCGCAAAAAAGGAAAAAAAGAGGAAGAAAAGAAGAGAAAAAAAGAAAGGAGAAGAGAAGAAAAAAAAGGAGAAGAGAAAAGAAAGGAGAAGAGAAAGGAAAAGAGAAGAGAAAAGAAAGAAGAGAAAAGAAACAGAGAGAGAGAGAGAGAGAGAGAGAGAGAGAGAAGGAGAAAAGAAAACGAAGAAAGCCCCCCCCCTCCCCCGATTTGTGTTCCCAAAATCTCCGAAAAAGGGTTACTTTTCACGCAACAAAGTCCGGCCCGTAATACACAAAAATCCGGCCCGTATACTGACTTTACACACCGGAGATAAAGGGGTGCTTTCAAAGAGATGGAACATAAATGCGCGTACCCTAGATAGGTGGGGGGGGGGGGGGGGAGAAATTTCGGGTGAGAAAGGGGGAAGACAAGGAAATGGCGCTAAGTGACAGTAACGATGAATAAGGAGAAAACTGTAATCGGGAGATTTGGGGTCATTCCAGTAGGCTTGGCAAACATCATTGAATAGAGGGGGCCGGGCCGGCCGCATAAATCTCGAGCCGCGGATTCAAAGTTGAACGTTAAAAACAGCCCCTGCTCTACAAAGGTCACGACTCTTTAGTGAGAAATTTGAAAAGGGCATAATATTTTGGATGTCTTTCAAATAGAAGCTATATACTCAACAGTCAAATTTTAAATTAACGGTAGGGCCGCTTCACAACTCTTATGTTGCCCTTCATTTGGATTCAGCTCATACCAACTGGCTTGTGCTTGTATTTGAACTCATGTTGGTAAAACCATGGATTTATCCATGGTTAGTGGAATAGATCTTTCATTTCTACTAACCTAATTGTGTGCTATCACAATCATGATTGTTTCATTTTCCCTTTAAAAAAGGCGCGAAGCCAGGGGCGGTAGGGGCAGTAAGAGGACATAGGACGAAAAAGGAGCAGACAAGGACATATTTTTGAAATTCTGACAAGTCGAGAACGGTACAACGAATCGTCTTCTTTCTCTAATAATTTAATGAAACGTCAAAGCTTCCGCGCTTTGCGCGGGTGGGGGGGGGAAACTGAATTAAGACAAGAATTAAGAGTCGAGAATGGAACAACGAATCATCATCTTTCTCTAATAATTTAAGGGAACGTCAAAGCTTCCGCGCTACGCGCGAGCGGGCAAAAACTAAATTCAGACGAGGATTTAGAGTCGAGAATGGAACAACGAATCATCTTCTTTCTCTAATAATGTAATGAAAGGTCAAAGCTTCCGCGCTTCGCGCGGGATGGGGAAAACTGAATTCAAACAAGGATTTAGAGTCGAGAATGGAACAACGAATTATCTTCTTTCTCTAATAAATTAATGAAACGTCAAAGCTTCCGCGCTTCGCGCGGGAGGAGAGAAACTCAATTTAGACAAGTATAAAGAGTCGAGAACGGTACAACGAATTATCTTCTTTTTCTAATAAATTAATGAAACGTCAAAGCTTCCGCGCTTTGCGCGGAAGTGGGTAAACTGAATCAAGACAAGCATTAAGAGTCAAGAATGGTGCTCTCTAATAATTTAATGAAACGTCAAAGCTTCCGCGCTTCGCACGGAGGGGGGAGGGGGAACTGAATTCAGACAAGGATTAAGAGTCGAGAACGGTACAACGAATCGTCTTCTTTCTCTAATAATTTAATAAAACGTTAAGCTTCTGTGCTTTGCGCGGGAGGGGGGGGAAACTGAATTCAGAGAAGGATTAAGAGTCGACAATGGAACAACGAATCTTCTAATTCTTTCTCTAATAATTTCATCAAACTATGAAAGGTCAAAGTTTCCGCGCTTTGCGCGGGAGGGGGAGGGGAACTGAATTCAGACAAGGAATAAGAGTCGAGAATGGTACAAAAAATCTTCTTCTTTCTCTTATTATTAATGAAAGGTCAAAGCTTCCGCGCTTCGCGCGAGAGGGGGGGGGGGAGGAACTAAATTTAAACAAGGTTTCAGAGGTCGAGAATGGTTCAACGAATCCTCTCCCCTAATAATTTTATAAAACATCAGAGCTTCTGCGCTTCGCGCGTAATGGAGGGGGGGGGGGGGGGAGGGGGGGGGGGACGGCTGCCGGAATATGAATTTTTGATATCTTTTCTCGTTTATTTTCGTGATAAATAACAGTTTCACAATATACATATTATGCTCAAATTAAAGCTAGATCACTTCGCTCGCTAGCCGAATTGTGAAAACAGAAATTTACTTTTTCGGGCGAGAGGCTATAGCACCCCCCCCCCTTCCCCGATGGAAATGTCAAAAATTGTACCGGTATGGTGCTTCTAATATGACCTTGTTAGTATTGATATGTTGAGTTAAAAAAAAAAGGTCTGCGCAATTTTCAAATTTCCGGCCCCCCCTATTGGAAAATCCTGGATCCGCGCCTGCTTTGCTACTGCCAATATCAAATAAACCGATCCCAACACAACATTAAACCACACATTGCGTATGTTAAAAGGGTTCATAATTCATGAAATATACTAACAAGATGACGAGAATAAAAAGAGCACTATTTGAGTGTTCAACCAACACCCCGATTACACTGTTAAATTGTTAATCTGAACACAAATGCCATAATCGTGTGCAGAAAACTGCAGACAGAGAAATACTCGGTTAGGATATAAAAGTTTTCTAATTATTAATGAAAAATGACCGAGATCCGCGCGAATAATAAAATTAGTTGGTTATCTATAATAATACAAGTTTTTGCCAATCGGCGAACTAGAAAAGTCAACGCCCCAGGTTAGCCTTGATCTTAATCATAAGGAGCGCATATTTTGTGCTTTATTTCTAGAATCTAAGGCACAATTTTAAGAGGTTTGGCCCCATAGAGCTTATTATACGAAATACAAGACTTCCAAAATTTCGGGGGGACATACCCTATTGTGTCCCCCATCCTTAAAAATGTGGGGGAGGTGTGTGTCACCCTTCCCCTGATTGACGCCAATGGCCACTGCTCGTTGCCACTGATTATTGTTGCCAGTGATCGTAGCCACATCGCATGGACACTCGTTATAGATTCGTCGTAGCCACTCATCATAGTAACTCAATGTAGCCACTCATCATAGCCAAATTTCATAAACTTTTCCTTTTTTTCTTTTCTCAACAATACAGTGTATTCTTTTTAAGGGGTTGACGTTCATAAGGCCAATAAAGGCTAATTGCCCTTTTTGTTAACCCCACATTCCCATAAATTGTTGTTTGCTCCTTCACTTTGTATTTTTCTTGTAATCAATCTTTTATCCGTAAACCATGCTTGTATGTTTTAATGTTTTTTATGGAGAATGAAATAAAATGAATTGAATTGAATTGAAACACATCGTATAGACACTAATCGTAGAAACGTTGCGGAGAGACGCCTACATGCAAGACTGTACAGTCGACGAAATCTAGAGTCATCATTTCATCAGTGCAACACCCCGCCCCCTTTCCTGATAGGGTGCTATTCATCCATTTATTTTGTTTAGAACTCAACACAAATTATCTTATTTCGTTAATTTCATGTGCATGCAAATATTCAATGCTAATTGAATTTAAATACTGTTATCCTTGTATCAATGTTGTGTATGTACAGATAGGGGGGAGGGGGGAGGGGGGGGGTGTCGCGCGTGCACTTGTATATTTAAGGTTTGAATTCTTTATTAATAAAAAAAAACATGCATCATTCTAATTATAGGACTATACGATCACAGCAACCATCCACCAGCGGTGGCATGACCCCCGTCTAACCTTCAATGGAACTACGACCCTGCCCCCAACGGCGTACTTGGTGGATAGGGTGTGGCACCCGAACATCGTCATCGGTAACGCCAAAGAAGTTTTACTACACCACATAACAGATAAAAACCAGTACGTCACGGTTGACCCGGATGGGAACGTCACGTTCGTACAAAGGTAAGATCAGACGAGGAAATAGGGGCATACGTGGATACGTCGCCGGACTATTGATCACAATGTTCTCGGTTCGAGTCCCACCGTGGCACTAATGTCCTTTGGCAAGACATTGATCTACATTTGCCACATTCCACCCAGGTGAAGTAAATGGGGACCTGGTAGGAATTTATTCCTTGAAACGCAGCGTGCGTAACAGCTGCATTGCTAAGGCCAGGGTAATTATGCTGCATTTATATTGTAGAGCGCTTAGAGACTTCTGATAAAGTAAGTGTTAGGTGCTATATAATCAAATATAATTATTATTTATAGGGGCTCTTTTCTTCGTGGATGAACCGTAGAGTATTTCATAACATAAGCCTTTCGAAAACTTAACGTTAGGCAGTTTCAATGTGCGAACATTAAAGGTATAACAAAGTTTTGGTAAATTTTGAAAAATTGGGTGGATAGTGATTCTTTACAATTTTGATATATTTGGATGCCAATGTGGATGTATCATAAGCACTAGAAACTTTAGCCCCTAAAACACTTCTGCTTTCGAGAAAAATTGAATATAAAATTTTACCGGTGCTCCCGGTAAATTTTGATAAAATCAAATAGGGCCTACGCCCGGCCCCCCCCCCCCCCCCCACTCAGAGGTCGGAATGACCGCATGCGTGTTGCCAAAATGTCCGGTAAAGGGGTACTTTTCGTGCGACAAAGTCCGGCCCGAGAATTGTAAAAAAAGGGGTGTATTTGACTTTTCACCCGGAGATTTTTTTAAAAAGGGGGTGTTTTTCTTTTTTTTCTCTCATCTCTTTGGACTCCTGAGAAATTATTCCGAATTTAGGGGGGTACATTGAGCATTTTTCCTGATTTAGGGGAGTCTCCAAGGCAGGAAATGCCCGCGAAAGGGGGGTTTGGAAATGTTGGCAGTCCTCAGATAGGGGGTGCTTTCAAAAAGAGGGTACGAGCATATGCGTACCCTAAATTACACTGAGTGGGGGGGGGGGGGGGGGGGGCCGGGGGCCTACGTCCGTAATATGGAAGCTGCGACCATGAAAATCTCAGAATATGTAGTTGTGATATATAATTTTCAAACCGGAATAGCTAATCCGTCGATTTTTGTCAAGAAACATTGTTTTATAGCTCAATTAACATCTTGACCTTGAGAGGGATCTATACAACATAAAGAGTTTATTATTTACAATTTCATAACTTTAGACTCGATTTCAACCGCGACAACGATCACTGAATATTGTAGGATCGCATATGCTTCCAATATGTTCATTTGAACCAAATTCATAACCCCATGCCAAAACTTTGTATTACCTTTAAAATGACGTATAAAGTCATGCTAACATGATTTTATTATGGTCGCATATAGATAGATAATATTGATAAACAATAGGGCAATGAAATTGCCTATGAAATTGTTTCTCGAAGGTTTTCAAGATTACGTTTCTTGAGATGGAAGTAAAGTAAAGCGACCAAGTTGACGTGGGCATGCTGGGAGACACTTTTATCTCCTTTCCTTCTTTCCTTTCCCTTCTTTCCTTTTCCTTCTTTCCTTTCCCTTTCCCCTTTACTCTATTTCATTTTCTTTTCGATTCAATGATGGGGGGGGGGGGGGCACGTCTTACCTCTTCCACTGCCCTTCCCGTACCGACGCCACTCCGAATAGCATTTGTGTTGTGATACAAGGGTGCTTTGGTTTGCTGTAATTAAGAAATAAATTATATTATAGTTTTAGTCTTTAAAATGAACATGTATAGACTGTTTTCTTGAAATGTAATTTTCACCCTGTCTTGTCAACGGACTAGTAGCGGAATTTAATCTTATTTTGATTCTCATTGACTTTGTTTCATGCAGATTATCTGTAGAGTTATCCTGCGCTATGGATTTTCATCGTTTTCCAATGGATACCCAGAAGTGTAATATGGATCTTCAAAGCTGTGAGTAGCAAACCATATGCAATATTAATTTGATAGCATCTCTTTTAACAATGAATGCGGTTATAGAGAAAATCCTTGGCGTCGACCATTGACGAAGCCTAGTAATAACGTCATCATAGGTTCCTTGTTTCTTCTTTTTCCTATTTTGTTAATAGAGAGAAGTGATATTCGGCATGTGGCTTTCCTATAGACCGTTGATAATTTTTATCATGAATATCCAACCACGTACAGAGATGTAAAGCAAAATTACTATAATTCTCATCATTTAAACGTTATTCCTTAGCATAAGTTCGGTCACCTGAGAATCTGTTCCAAATGATAGCATGCTTCATGTATGGAAATTGTATCTCGCTCATAATAAAGGGCAAAATATATCGTGATTGTTCTAACCGGGGTACTTGTTTGAAAGGGATCTCGCCTCTGTGTATTATGGACACGCGTAAAGCTATGGATCAAAGCTATTAATTTGAGAGATCAGCGAAACTATCTTTCATCACGTGATTTACTTTTGACCAATCGTAGAGCAAGATTCTTAGTATGTGCAATATAACAATAATTATTCAAAAATAGTTTTTATACTTTCAATGACTTATGTTGATTTGATTCAGTTGGTCTGACCACGAGTGACCTGGTCCTACTGTGGGGTGACCAGAAGCTGGAATTCCACAGTAACCATATGCGACTGCCTCAGTATGTCATGACAGGTGTAGATTTCTTCGACTGTACTGAACAGCGTTATAATGGTCAGTATCCATGTTGATGTTTATTTGTAATCTACATACTAGAATGAATGAATTATCTTAATGAGATAGTAATTAGAATATGACTGCCCCCACTGACCTCTAAGTGGCCCCCTCCCCCGTTGTTCGTTCGCGCTGTTGAACATATTGAACTTAACTCGCTACATGAATGACTAGCCGCTAGATGGCGCTCGCCAATGACAAACCATCAGTGCCGGTGGTGAGATGTTGGAGATTATTCATCATGAAGTGGTGTCGAGCGTAAAACAGTTTTAAGTGGCTGGTACAGAAAAAGAATATGATCATGGTAACTTTTGGACTTGTATTTTAGATAAATTCTGGATAAGAAATTAACAATGAGGATATAAAAATAGCAATAACAATGTGTCACAAAGTATTTTAAGATCATGGAGTTGGTGACTCAGATGTTATGTCTAACATCTCACTTAAAAATGTGTGTACTAACAGCCTTCCAAAACGAGCCAGTGGTTCTCTTCACTGGTTTTTTAAAGCTTAGTTGCCAAGTTCAAATGTTTGCGAAGGCCAATCTCCGATGGATGGCCCGCTTTTTGGGTTATGTTTTTCTGGGCCTGCAAAGCGGGGAAAGGTGGGGGACACTGTCCTGAGTTGGAATAATGCGTTGACTTCCACATTTTTCTCTTTATCTCTTTTAGGAATTTTCTCCTGCGTTCGAGCTCAGTTCACGATGGAACGTACCTTAGGTTACTACATGCTTCAAGCTTTCATTCCTAGCATCGCCCTGGTCATGGTGTCATGGATCACTTTCTGGATCGATGTCCGGGCCTCGCCAGCCAGGGTCGGTCTCGGCGTCACCATCATCCTCTCCGTCATCTCGAAGACCAACGGCGTCAGGCTCGACATCCCGCCTGTGTCCTACCTCAAGGTGACCGCGGTCGGGAGGGGTCAATGGGGGGAGGGGGCAAAGAGGGAGCTGACCCCTTTTGCCTAAATACTGACCAACTTTCTTTGTAACACGATCGCAGAGACTTTCGAAATATAAACCTACTTTAAAGCCCCACTGCACTACTTATAGCTACTTGCGCCCTCTATACAACAAACAGTACCTAAGCGGTACCCGTTGATCCCCCACGAAGCCCTTTTTCTTATGTTAATTGAGAGCTGATTTGATGAGATAACCACCTGTCAGTGACCTTGCAGGAAGGTCTAATTCCTCCATATCAAACTAGTGCAGAGGGGCTTTAAATTCAACTTTCAAAAGCCTTCCCATTTACCTTATGATAAATGCGAACATGATAATGAAGTATTATGTGATCCGAACATGATTTCTATGGGACAGTTCAATAGTGTATTGAAATTCAGGCTGTTGCGGCGATTTTTCGAAAGTCTTTGTGATCACGTTTTGTCTAGATACTGATAGTGAGCAACATTTTGACACTTTCTTATATTCAAAATGTAATTTAGTCATCAAAACCGACGCCGTGCCCCAATCATGGGGTATGAGAATTACAAATAAATTACCTGCCCAAATATGGGTACGTGCTTGCCCGAACAACTACGACGTGGAGGCTGCCCTAATATTTCATGGAGTATTGCTTTCGGTAACACCATGTGGTATACTGAAAAGGCTGTTGATTCTATTATTCATATGCCCTAATAAAGCTAATATTAACTTTCTCGAGGGTCTGGGCTTGACATCCCCCCCCCTCCCCGCTCCCACCTCATGAACCTATGGTAATCAAAATATGTCATACATACAGCGTACAGACGTAAATTATTTTTGTTTTGTTTCATTGATGGAGTATTGACCTGTATTTGAAAATCAACCATTATATCGTATTTTTGTCGAATTGGGGCGTTCTTCTTATTCTCACGTCGAATGTTTGTATCTTTATTTATTTGTATAGGCGATTGACGTATGGTACACATCGTGTCTTTTCTTCGTGATCGGAGCGCTGCTCGAATACGCTTTGGTTCACCATCTTTCCCTGGGACCGAAAAAGACCAAACAGAAAGGTCTTGCATTCATACCAAAGCAGGTCAGATTATTAATTTTTACAATTTCAGAGAGGGTTTTTTGAAATTTGATTAATTCTCTTTTTAATCACGAATTATGTGAGGCTTAGTGATTGTACAATGGCCGTTTTAATTGGACTTTACTTAGAGCAGTGCATTAACTGTAAAAAAGGGGATATGGTTATTATCAGACAGTCATGAATCATCCTTCTATCTATCCATCCATCTATAAATCAGTCATTAATAAAAAAGCAACAGACGGACCAATTAATCTGCCTGTCTGTCTATCTTTCTAGCTATCTATCTATCATGCAATAAATCAGTAACCAATTAATATGTCTGTCTGTCTATCTTACTGTCTATCTATCTATCTTTATTTCTCAATTTCTAGCTATCTATCTATCATGCAATCAATCAGTAAACCAATTAACTTATCAAATCAATAAAATCAAATAAGTCAACCAACAATTTAATTAATCAACCAATCAATAAGTCAATCAATCAATCGATCAGTCAATCACCTCGTGGATCTATCATCTCACTTTGATCCCATGTCTGTTACCAATATGCAGCACATTTTTTAGAACAAGAATTTATGAATTTTCTCATTACCTATGCAGGGTTCATCGAGTCAAGAGAGTGCGATGAGGGTCAAGCATGGCACCGACGACAGCATTTCGTCACCATGCCAAATACATACACAACCGCATCGGCTTGTAAGTCGAGATGCAACAACCGGCGAATTACGGACAATCGCATCAGCGCCACCTCTCGACAATAAACACCCACAACCACTGCATACGACGACGTCGCGATCTGGAACACATGCGTCGGCGCAAGCGAGGGAAACCTCTCGCAAGCATGGACAAGAAGTATCACAATGTTATAACTGTCACTCGAAGCCAGGAGAAACACATGTCATTGATTTGATTAGCAGATGGCTTTTCCCGATTGGATTCACCATTTTTAATATTTGCTTCTGGGGGTATTATCTGCCTCCGAATTATACGCCCGAGTATCTTGCTGATGACGAGAAATTTGTATCGCATTCAGTGGGCAATTTGGAGGTGTAATGTACTGGTGTGGTGTGGTGTGGTGTGGTGTGGTGGTGGTTATTTTACCTGACTGCTAAGAAAGCATAAATTATTGTAAGTAAGCAACCAGACGGCCGACGGCTTTAGGTCCTCTCCGAGGGACCTGGTAATGAGACATATTGTCATGCTTCTAAATCAAGCTATACGCTTAACGCCTCGAAATTATTCAGTCTGATTATAAATCATGTGCTTTGTTTTGGTGTGATTGTATTCAATGACAACTACCGGATTGTTTGTTAAATAATAATTAAGCAAGTGATGGGAGCTTTTGTTGCTCAGCATACACTCTGAATAGGATGTATTAGATATGAATTGAACATAATATGGTCTATGGGATGAAATTCTTTCAGGAACTCCTTCGTTTTCGAGTATTCTCGCATGGAGCATTATTTCCATGTGGCCTTAATTAACCTATCATAAGACACTATATTAAACTGATTGAATATCTTGCTCATGAAAGTGTACCAACTATATAATGTTACGTACCTCCTCGCATGCCCACACAAATCGTGTCTGTCCGTTGTTTATTTATCGTAATTGAATTTTTACTTTGAATGGAGTTTTCTTAAGATAATAATTTACCGTATTGATATCACCCAGAGAATAGATCTAGTACAAATTAAAACATGAATAATGTGGTCAGGATCTAGCTGTCTTTACATAAATGAGGGCGGGTGGGGGCAGTTACGATAGAGGGGAATGATGGCCAAGTCCCGGCTTGAACAAATCTTCAATCCCTCAAAATGTTCGAGAGGCAAAGGTAGAAAAAGAACGCCTGTGCCTAACACCCCCTCCCCGACAGATATTCAAGAACCTATCCTTTTGTGGGGGGGGGGGGGTACCTGCATGGGCGGCCTCTCGTGTAGCTGATACAATGCAAGTTATCACACTGTTGGACTTCTAAAGGGGGGGGGGTAATAAATAATTTCCAGCCCTTATTCTTCATTTTAATATACCCCTTCAAGTGCAATTGATCATGGTAATAATAGGCCCATGCAGGGACATTAAAAAAACAAAAACAATTCTCGAGACGTTAAAATACACTCTCCAATCGTACTAGACGTCTCGACAACCTTTTAGTAAGGTCATTAGATTCGGAGTATTCTTCTTGGATGTTTATAGTACGTTTTTCATAGCTTTTGTAGTAAAATAGCTATCAAAACTGACGATAACATATGCAACAAATGTTTATCAGCATGTCTACAATTATACTAATCATAAGAAACTATTGTAAAAAAATTTTTTAAACGAGTTAAGAGACAGAGATCAAACATCACCTAATGACATGTTCCTGTCAATGTGAAGTGCTCTTTTTTTGTTAATAAAATTTAAATGTGTTGATCACATCTCATTAATGTTTGTCCCACTATTTTTCTATATCAATTTCCAGGATGTATATGTCATGTTCACTTTCATTAGCACGCCTCTGTTAGAATTCTCTATTTATCTCTCCCTCTAAGCCGTTTTTCTCTCCTCCCCCTCTTACCTCTCTCTCTGTGTACCCCTAAATCTGAATTTATTCGTCATCTCTTTCTCCCCCTCCCGTCCTCCTTCCTTTCCAAATAATATCAAGGTAAAGACCAGTATTGGAAACGCCCCAATTTCAAAAAAATGAAATGGAAGCTCTTATTACCAATCATATGAAAGGATATGTTTTGACTAATACATGATGATAAACATTTTGCCAGGAAACCGCCTACTAATTGATATATTTGGTAAATTAGTTTATCTATTGGACTGTGAGAAATAAACGCACGTGTCGCGCACGTGTGCGTATAGTCCCATATACATCTTTATGTGTACAGTTCCACAACGTTTCTTTCACAATGCAATCGCATGACCATAACTGGTCTTTATCTTTAAGAAATCTAGTTTAAAAAAACTACTCGAATGCAAACTTCAAAGTTTGCGCACATCAAAGTTTGCGCACACGTAGACATCCCCTCGCATCCATACTCATTCTCTGGATTCCACAACTAAGTAGGATACAAAATAACCATTCAAACAATCAAATTGTGTTTTTATGAAATGTAAAACCGACTTTTCAAAGTTTATTATCTTCATTCAACTCCCTCTTAGTGCAGCATAATAACACACTCCTCAACTTACATAGAACAATCTGCGTTTTATGCCATCCATATACCTGCTAATCATTGATTATAAAAATCACTTCTAATTAAAGATTCAAACAACGCATAGAATTACAATCCCAGCCATTGAGAATATGTATGAGGTCTCTTTTTTATAGAAATCTTCTGCATTTATAAATTTTTCTGAGGTATTCTTTTTTTCACAAGGTTCATCATGTGATTATTATTGTAATAGTAACGGTGTTGCATATAAGTTCGTTTCACATACACCCTTCTGACTATTCTAACCAGAGAATAATTATTTGTATCAACTAAAAAAGTAAACCGTGTGGCGCGGCAAAGAGAAGGACAGCATTTGAAATGTTCAAATTAAAATCATGTAAAGTTCTCTACCATACCACTGGTTGCTTATATGCCCTTTCTTTTAAGTAGAAAGCAAAATACCAGAAAGATATTTGTAACCTGACAGAAATTGCGTAAAAATGAGAATAAGTTGATTCCTAGCCAACCTAGGATAACAATTTACTGGTATAATTCATGTTTATCCACATAAGACACACTACATTGATGAGGAGAAATAAACATGTATCTTTAAAAATAATATATCTCTTTGATAACCAAGTACTGTTCTGATTTGCCCATAAATCTTTCTAAACTGAAATTCAACTACTGTGTGAGGTTTTTGAGAAACACATTTCCAGAATTCATGCAAATTAATCATTTACATTGTACATTGTAGAAATAATGCATGACAATAAAAAACCTTATTCTGGCCTCTCAACTACTTCTCAAACACATTTTTAAGCCGTTGAATAGTTCTATAATCTTACGAAGTTTGGACACAAGGATACACAGTATTTGGTCAAATGCTGCCCTCTATAGGCAATAATCACCCCAGTCCGGTACCTCGTCACTCGATCAACCTCTTTTTAACATTCATATTTCAACTTCCAATAAAGCAATCAACTTTCATTTATGAATGCTTGTGAAATGTGAAAAGGTTGTAAACGTGTATTTGACATCTTGCGTAATTTCACGGCACAATACAGCCCAATTTCATAGCAATACATGCATACATTTTCTTACAGAACCAATTATTAGCAAACTCTTTGCATATCCACTCCGTCTCCAATACCCTTTGGCACCAATCAATATCCTTTTTCTTAAGGAACACAAACGAAAAAGACGCCCATCTCAATTTCCTCTACTTTACTGCAACACACAAATATGCTTTCTCCTAGCCCAAACTCGCTCAGCGAATTTGTCTAGGATATTAAAAGCAAACGAACAAACAAAACAAACAAACAAACGGTTAAATGGTACATGTCACAGCAAGAAACGACTGAAAAAATAAATATATATCACATTTAACAATTCAAAATCGACATAAGAGTGATTAATGATTATCTCACTTTGCACAAAAAGTCGATGGAAAATAAGATTTCTTAAGTTCATAGCCTTTCTTTTAGACGTTTTGTCATATCATGAATTTCAAGTATAAGTAATATATCAAAAATAAATGTGCTGTTAAATTTGTGATGAAATGTAGAATCAATGTTTATCTTTCAAATTCATATCTTCAGAAAGTTAGTAAAAACGTTTTCCTCATAATAGGATTTCAGCCTCGGTAATTCATATTAATGACATGGAAAAGATATCGTGTTATGTTGACCGGTATACGGTCCAATAAATGTTTAAATCATGTAAATCCTTGCTTGATTGAAGATTGAAAAAGAAAAAGCACGACATGTCCCTCCCAGAAATCTCCATCTTATTTTCCAGCGATCGATCGTCATCTAAATCTTCTATCAAATGGCTAAATACTGATTGATGAATAACAATAAATATGACTGTAACAACGTCTTGGCAACTCAACGACATTTAAATAGATAAATACACCCACCACACTACCCTTCAAATGTATCGTTTTACAAGTCGAAAATACGAGAAAAAACGGTGAGCATTCAAATATATAGTTATCACGTAAGATTGTATATATAGCAAAAAAAGGAAGAAACAAACTATTTTGGAAAGATTTTCATGGAGAAGAAAGAAAAATACTAAACCTGGAAAACAAGCAATGTTTGTCTGACGCGCGAAGACCAACATGTGAAGTATAATAAAAGCAACTTTCTCAATATTTAGCAACTGTCTTTTCTAATTCTATAAATATAAAAAGTATTTTCTGACTTTGTGTCGTCCAGTCACGGTCACCTTAGGCACTACGAGCAATATAGACATCTCTACAAAGAAATTTACTAACAATCAAGAATAAAGTATATGCGAGTAAACACATTTCAAAACTATTCAGTACTATGATTTTGTGGTTATATAATTCTCTATCCAAGCTCTACATATATTTACATTTTACGATAACAAATTTCTTCAAAAATTTGCATAAAAATCTATTGATGGATGACATAAAAAATGGTGGCGGCTACTTTTGACCATATCACTATGTAAACAATGGTAAAGAAAGATTTCATACATGTAAACCAACTTCTTTACTTACGATTGATTTTGGTATATTGTAATGAAAAAGGAAACTGTAAAATTAATCATTATTGAGGAAAAACAAACACTGAATACATCTTCATCTTCTTAAAACCACTACCGCGATATGCAAGCCCTCAAAAGTCAAAAAGCTTATTTCGAAGTTTATCTGTAGCAAGATGACTTTTAAGAAAGTATGTGCTAAATTTCCGATTCAAAAGAAGGGTGATAAAACACTGTCAGTTGCAAAATTCAAATTTGAAAAGAAAAGCGACTGTAATTTTGCGAATAATGACTATTTTGCCACCATACTTTTTTTTACAAGTTTTCAATTATAATTTTTTAACAACATTTTGGCCCTTTTTTCAAAAAGTTTTGAGATATTCACCGTGCAAAATCCCTGCAACGCCCTTCAAGTTTTCACTTTGTGTACTTCGTTGTCACCGACTCATTTTTTAACCAATCCATCGTAAATAATCCGCAACAAAACAAGTCATCTCTTTGCATATAATAGCACCACAATACTGCTAATGATCATAACATGTTACACCACATCCAGCAGGTCTCGCTCTTGTGTCCCCAAATGAACTTAAAACTACTTGCAAATATGTTTGTGCCAAGTATTCAAGCAAGAATGTACAAAAGTCAAATTAAACGAACATTTGAACTTCCAAGTTGATATCAAATATTAGTTTCATATAGTGTATCAATTCAACTAGCATAAATAAGAATACAAAAGATGAGTAAATACATGTCTTATCAATACAGTGCATCAAATATTATTGATAAATAGACCACACTTTATTCCGTTGATTACTCATCAAACCATATATACTAACTGCACAAAAGAGTAGTATCACACTGGCATGTTGCGGTTATGACGACGTTAACTTTCGTCTAGTTCAGTCTGAACAAATAGTCCTCTAGGACGGGGTGATAAGACTTTGGTCACTCAATGACTACGTACCCTGATGAAAGCCTTGTCCAAAGACTTCTTAAATAACGTCAGCTGGTGTTTCAGGAAACCACCCCATGGTTGTCTCCGGTAGGTCTCACCAAGAAGAACCTGAAAGTGCCTATGATGATGTCAGAAAGTGTCTTTGACCAGAGGTTGGTTCTTCACGGCGAATGTGCAGGACTAGAGCAAGGGGAATGGCTCCCCTCGCTGGCCAAGGAACTGGCGGCGCTGCCTGGTCTCTTGATCATGCTAGGGTGGAACTCTGCATGTCTTCGGGCGTGCTTCATCAGATGGTCGCTCCTCATAAACCTCTTCTCACAGAGTGGACATGCGAATCTCTTCTCACCGGTGTGGGTTCGGTAGTGCCGGGCAAGCTCGTCCGACCGTGCAAAACGCTTGTTACAGTCCTGCCAGTTACAAGGGAACGGTCTCTCTCCTGAAAGATAGAATAAGTAAAGAAAAATTTAATGATTAGAAATGTTTCAAATAAATGCGCAAAGAAAAAAAAGAGATAAATAAATAAACAGCTATATACCGGTAGCAACAACGAATACCGGTAGCAACAACAGATCTTGCATCTCAAGCTTGCCACTAAAAAAAAAAAAAAAAAAAAAAAAAAAAAAACCTATCATATCACCCCCGCCGCCCCCCGCCCCCCCCCAAAAAAAAATGTAATCGAAACAATTTGAGACTATGTATTGTTTTCTTTTCGATCTGCTTCCCGTCTGGTTTCAGTCTCGTCGGTATGACTGGGATATTTTTTGAAAAACAAATGAACAACCACAAAACAAAAAGTTATTCCCGACGATTTAGCATTGATATTAGAACAATGCTACCAACATTGCAAATTTTAAAAAAGTACACAAAAGAAGAATGTGCAAGGCATGCAGACGAATAGTTTGTATGAACACCACATTGCGACATAATTCTAAGGACAAGTTAACAAAATTGAATTCAAACTTATTTGATTGAAAGTTCAATGGTGCCGACTTATTAACCTTTTGAACTGTCTCGTCAGTAGAAACAAAACACGACAATCCACTTCCGATAAAAAGTGACCACATGTTTATTACATCGCGGTATCATTTCTTTTTAGTCTGGTATTTTGACGTGCGTTCTTTGTTCGGCCAGGTTAGAGATCTTGAGCGGGAATAGAGGGAGAGAAAAGGGGGCGGGGCAGGGTAAGGTTCAAGCATGGCAGAGGGACAGAGAGAGAGAGGGAGGGGAGGAGGGGCGATTTAAAAAGGTGGTTGGTAGATATAGAGGGCAATAAGAGGACAAATGGTATTTTGAACTATTTGCACAATTTCCTGTATTGCTGCATTGACATCCCATCACGATACCAACCACAAATAGCCACCTGTTACTGCCATTTTCTAGTATTTTCTTTTGTTAATACTTCACCGACATCTGAAGATCTCAGCAAGACAAAACCCCATAAAATCCCTCAAATATCAAGATTTACTCCCATTGCGAGTCATTGTATTTGTTAATCGGCAGGTGCACCCGGTCGCTATAGAAATCTCTCCGATGGGATACAAAGAAGTCCCTTTCTTTTTGGCGCCAAATTTGGGGCACGCGCCATTCGTTAGTTTGACCTTTATGGTCTCTTTGTCCCCAAGTCGCGTGCCAGGAGCTGCATCTCACGTTCGCATTGTCTACAAGGCGCTGCCATGGAACTATTTTTTTCTTCTTCTCGGGTCTGGCATACATACCAACAGTGCGTGTCAAGATTTGCTCAATCTCTGGACGTAATGGTTTCTACTTTGTCACTCTTGAGCTCGTTGTGTATGGCAGTTGCGGGTTAGTCAACTTTCTTTGTTAGCGGCGAGCGAGCGCATGCCCAATCGTGCACTTTTACGGCTCTGCTACGAGTCTGGGATAGTTTTGTCCACATATCAATAATGGACTAATAATATACAAAATAGTGCAAGTAGGCTCCTTTGTGTATTTCCCCTGCCGTTTTTAGCCTGTAATTTATTTGCTACTTAATAGTGTATTGTATCTCGACCCAATAACAACAAACACTACAATACCCCCCCGATGAATCACTGCACAACAAATTTGGCAAATTGCCATTTTTCAAGATTTACATCAGGCGGGACAAAAGAGAGTTGAAATGTGCTCAGATAAGCTGATAACTGACCAGAAATCAAACGATTGTTCACAAACTCACAAACACAAAGTATTCCTACAGGAAAGAAACTATATTTACACTACGAGAACAATTGACAATCAAATTCACCATCCGTATGAGGTAGTAATACAAGGCGAGTTGAGAAGGGTGTGGCATTTCTGTACCTCATTCTTCCCTTCCGTTTAAATGACCCAGGCAAATAAAGAGAATTCGGGAAAATGAGTTCATGGTTGTAAACGAATGTACCTAAGATGCGCCTATAAGTATAATGACATGCACCTCTATTTTATTGAGTGAGAATGGGCAACAATCAATCAAGGGGCAACAATCAATCAAGGGGCACAGTCACCCCCCCCCCCCTTCCTCAACTCCCTGCCCATCAATCATGGCAATAAGAACGCACTGGGCTGATTACAAAAGGTGACAACACGTTTAGTTTACATGAACAACATCCCTTAATCGACATCAAAACTGAGAACAATACTCTTGATTTTGGAATTGTTTGAAGGGCACCAAGGCTTATGTTATCCAAGGTGAAGGATTAATAGTACATTTGGTATAGTTTCAACAGTTAAGGCCCCGGAGTCGATCTATTGTTATGGTACCTCCCCATTGTTCTGGAAATGTTCGCATCAAGAGGCATTCAGAAGCAAAACGTAAACCCATCAAGAAAATGTCACAACCGTAATTAACAAATTAGGATGAATTTACACAACTGATGTAAGCAACAGATGATCAACCCAAACTGAGAAATTATTTGTGTTTTACCTGGAAACATAGACAAAGGGAAATAATGTGACCTTGATTCTCCCTTTTTAGTTGACAGTGCAGGACTCCTTCATGACGAGGACTGCGCGAGGACAACGTACATGATCACGTAGTCTAGACTTTCGTACCGACCATATACATGCACGAAACCAAAATGTAAACAAACGCATTTAATCACACGCTCTTGCTGCATGTGCACACGCATGCAGTGACAAGTATTGTTTCCGGTTTATAAATAATAACACTTTAATAAAAACATAGCCGTCGCGTATTGTTAATGGTGGCCCTTTTTTTCGCGATGAATACTATCATCCTCAAATGCTATGTAGAGAAATTATAAAGTCTACTTATTAATATTTTGCGACAAAGGTTTATTCCTGATTCTCGACCACTGCCCTAAAATTTTGAAATTTCTGGTTAAATTTTCAATCTTACAAATGGGTTATAATGAATTTGAACTTTTGAAGAAGAAAAAAAATAAGTCAGTATAAGAATTATCACACAATTGGGAAAGTCATTGTCTACATGTACGATGTGTCTTGGCATAATTGGTTATTCACCGACTGGGGCATGTGAAGCAGGGATTCTGAGATCCACTTCTCAAATTACAGAAATGAACCGTGAAAATGTCTTTACACCGCGAGATTCACTACAGTAATGGTCTATGATCATATTACAATTATGTACTGCAGCAATTCGCATTCGACATTCATACGTTTGCAGTTTTGCAGGTCCCCGCTAATTTGAGCTCAGTGTCACATCACACTGCACATAATCCTAATCATACACGTAATCTAGACGAGCATGTCGCAATGTCAAAAAATGAGTATTGTTATGATCATACACAAAATGCTGACAGTAGTGTAAATTCAGTGATGGAAGTGCTGCATTGTCTATTATTCACGCAGTGTTGTCGGCATACGTTTAGGCCGGGAGATCCAACAACAGCAATTTGCATGTTTGTTCATGATGTACGTGACCAATGCGACATGTTTATGTATTCTTAGAAGGGGCGTGGACCATAATAAACCCTTCAAACATCATAAATGAAAGGTTACATGTATGTTTCTAGATTACAAAACGGTCGACATAAATTATGGCCAAAGTTGACACAACACAAACAAAATGCCCTTTCAAATGAAGTCGGATTTTGTTTCCTTTTATAAATATTGCATGCTAAGAAGGCACTGTAAGCTCACTGAAAGATAGCTTATGGTTTAGTGCAAGAGTGATCCAAACTAAGACGGTAAGACCCATGTGAATTCAAAGGCTGCAATACTTTTAAACCGCAGAGCTACAAATCGATCATCGCGATTTGACAATAGTTAAACGAGAGAACACAAAGAATTACTGGTCAATAACTCAACAAAGACATTTCTAAACTGAATAATAAGACGTGAGGAGAGGCAAACCTCATATTGTCTTGTTTTTTTTCCCTTCAAATTTCGTAAGAATGCAAAGGTTCTGAACTTGTTGGCAGGACCCAGGGCTGCCTGGTTGGTATATTTTCTACTCTACAAACTTTGCCAACGTTCCCAAATTTCGATTGTATTTTCACGCTTATTTATGAGGGTAAATTGCTGTATCTTTTGTTGTATATTTTGTTAACTGTCCAATAAACGTAATAGTATCATTCTACATATATTCGCTCCTGTGGTCTGCCGCTCACTTTAAAAAACTCAGCTTATTACACAAAATACATACCAAAGTAACTACTTCAGTCTCTCCCTGATTATATACACATTAAACAGAATTATAAACACTAGTGCCTTCGAATGGCAAATTGGATAATTATATTGAACCCCAATACCACATGGTACTTTAAAATGCCTATAGAGTATAGTGGCAATGTGTATTTTGTTTCCCCCATGAAATAAATGTGTGTTGTAGAACCTGGTAAGAATTAGAAAGGGAGATGGGAGGGATAGCCATTTTCTCAATTTTCCTCGGTTGGCCTCAGTAGACACAGTTGTCAGTACTGTTTTTGGTTGCTTGGATATGCGTGTTTATTTATGTTATACTTATTTCATTCTATTTGATCATATCACATTGATGAATTCACAAACTAGGAATCTTCTGATCAGAAAATAAGAGAAAATCAATACTGAAAGGCACACAGGAAGAGCCACCGTGCTATATAATTCTTAAAACTAAGTCACTACGGGCCTCAGATGAGCTTCTGCCTTGCCTCTGGTTAACAAGGAGATTAATTCTTTGGGTACAGGTAATTAAGTACGTTTACATCAACATAAAGGAAACTCCTAAGCCGATATTCCATCGACGAAAACCAGCCCCTCATCTAGGTGTACCGAGCTCTTCGTCTATTGTTACGTATGATATCGTCACAAAGAGCGATCTCAACTACACGTGTACCTTTCCCACCAGTAAACAAAGCATTGAAAACTCGACGTTCCATCAACCTGCAAACAAAGAGTTGGACAGGTTTCCAACGAAGGGCCTCTTAAAAGGTTTGGCTCAAAAGCTTTGTCCAATATGGTCTAGAGTCCAGGATGATAAGTCCTTCGTTCCGTAACTAAACTTTATTTACTTGTCACCTAACAAAGGCCATTCCTAAATACACACCCAGTAATGCTGTTGTTTATCCAGAGTTTGGGGCAAAAACAAGATCTGCGGTGGCGGGAACAGACTATTTTGACTCACCCTTCATAAAATGGTTAACTTTCAAAACTACAAGACGACAGAGGAAGTTATATATTTTAGCTCTGATGGAAAACGGTAAAACTATTCATTACCTCCAAATTAAAGACAGATTATTTTGGTAGGGCCTATCAATCACCGCTCCCAATTAGATAATTGGTAGCACCCCTTTCCCCCGTGACCACGAAAATCATAGAGGCCTATTTCGAGACACACCCTTTTTCACTACCCGTCATCGTCTTACTGAATCTAATTACACCCAGCTCACGTACATGTGGCCAAATGAGGATATATTACAAGGGCACACCTAGCCAGTGAAAGACGTCCTTAGTTTCGCTTAGCCAACCTTTATACTGCATTTGCAACCCAATATTTCTTGTGATTAGCTTTTCATAATGAGCCACATAAAAAAGGCAGTTCCTTTGTATTTCCTCAATTGTCTTGTTTTTAATGCGTTTGTCTGTTGTTGTTTTGTTCATGATTGCCACTTCTCCCTCTTAAAAAGCCCGGGAAAATACAGGAAAATGCGCTGAACTGACAGTTGATGGCAATGTGCTACTCGGCGGCAATATCATGATTTTGAAAACAGTATCAAAATACAAGTACAAAAAGCCTTTCTTTTTATTTCACATGAATGTCATCTTTTGTATAATAATCATAACTAGTCTAAATACTGGCGTATTATTTGAGGAGAAGCTAAAATTATGTGCACTATAATATGTAGGTCACTAGAGCATGTACATGTATATTGTACCAGCTTTTTTTCCTTCTGTCAAACGGTTATTCGGGGAAGTTCAAAATAAATAAGCCCGCGATTCTCGAGCCAGCCCTAGTAACCGGATCGCCACGCCCCCTTCGCATGAGCACAATAATGCACGACACAAGTAGGGCACAATCTGCGGGGGCATCGCTCGGTCATGACGACGACGTCACTAACAAAGAGCCCAGCTCGCGCTGCATGCTCTCTCCACCACTGTCTACACACTATACTAGCTACGTAGCTTATTTGTGCATGGCTGAATCAATGCGTGCGCACATGTTACGTACATCCAAATGATTGTTTACATGATCTTTTGTCAAACTAGAGCAGTGTGATATAAAAACACATTCTATCATCCAGAATACATCATTAGTTTAAGAAACAATGAATTCCAGCGATGTGATCATAACAAACCACCGAATAATGGATAGCTATGATATTGATATTTCTCCTCACAAGACAATCGGTCTAGTCTCTACAAAATGGTAAACACAAGGTGGGCGGTGCCGCATGCGATATGCCGGTGCAGTGTGTACTCAGTGCAAATGACATCGTACATGAAACAGCTTCAGTACTGTACATACATGTACACTACAGTCAAATGTAATACACTGTATATTTACTTCATTTTGATTTTTCTGGTACAAATAGGGTTTTAACTTAGGAGCGAGTCATAATGAAGTGGGCCCTAAATTCTAATTAGCGATTTTTTAACTTCATCATCCCTTGAACAGTTGAACCACTGTAGTTAAAGAACTGGACAGTTATTCTCCTACTACGTCCTAGATTGGATTATGACAGACAGAAATTTAAATATGTTCATTGATCATATCATCTCTATATACAGTGCATTGTATATTCATTAAAATTGCCCATAAGATAAAGGTACAGTTGTAAATAGCTAGATGCAATTTAACTCCGGGAAGCTCCAGCCTGCGGCGCCGGTGTTGGAGCTTCCCGGAGTTAGATGCAATCTAACAATAAAATGTATAGACCCTCTAGATCTTATTCTTAACCTTTGTTGAATGAATTCCTTTTCCATAAATATGACATTGATATCATTTCGATTTTTTAAAATTATTTGTCATTATGTATTTTCCTGTGGAAATCAAAGAAACCATATTTAAAGCGGTCTAGTAAGTGAATGCTTAAAGTTCAAATAGGACATGCTCATGTGGCTACATACATGAAATGATCAATAACCTGGAGTACATGTACAGATCAACATGAAAAGCAGCAAAGACAAAACAAATAAACAAATCATACATGTAGCTTGGGTTAATCATGTTAGTATGAAATATTCTTCAGATCTAAACAATTCTTTTTCATAGGCCATTTCATCATTACCAATTCACCACCATCACTATCAATTATCATCATTCATTACAATCATGATGATGAATGTACAACGGTTTTAAGTAAGCCTTCTTACTAAGGGGTAAGAAGGCATACCTGTATTATGTAATCTACATGTAGACCTACATGTAGATCTACATGTAAATCAATGATTATCTTATTAAGAGAAGAGGAACAAAGCTTGTAAAGAAAATGGGACCACAATATTCTACTGCCCAGAGCAGGATGCATTGAAATTCAGTGAATGCAATGTAGAGTGAAGTAAATCGAGATAAAAAATAAAAAGTGTTGTCTCTTGATCATGTCGACAGTGTCACAGTCGATGACAAAACATCGCTTGAATGCAACTGGATCATAATGTAGACTGTACACGTACGTGGAACTTGGAAGGGTGTATCCTGTTTAATATGCTAATAATTTTCACATTAAAAAGAAAAGATTGCACAATCTGCATGCAATTATATGCAAAAGGCATTTATTCCTCCTAATGGGATTTCCCCATGTGTGTTACGTGTTGTTGTTGCTAGGCTCATAGCCCGCACCGTGCGAACCTTTCTTTGTTCGAAGGCAATAACCTTTATCGCCGACTATGCACAGGGGGTGTGTCGACAGACTGCATGCCCGCGTAAACTACCGGCTGGCTAGCTGGATTGGGGCCCACGAGGGGATGAACATCAACACAAAACACGTGTGGGGATGACAAAGAAACGTGGCGTAAATTAATTAAAAAACTATCTTACCTGTGTGTGTTCTGAGATGAGCTTTAAGATGTGATGATTTCCCATAGACTTTGTCGCATCCATGGTAGTGACAGTGGTGTTTCTTGACAGAAATGAGACTTTGGGACTGCTTTGATCGTCTGTTTCTTTGTTTCCCTTGTGTGAGATTCGTGTAATCACCACGTTGTGGACTTGGTGCAAAAGCGTCATAATTTGACGCAAGGGCGTTGCTAAGTCCATCGTAAGGTCCATTTATGATAGGTGGGGGACTTGGACAGTCACTGGTTGGTGATGGAATTTCATGTCGTGGTCTGTATTTCTCAAGATCGGCCAAAATTCTAGCCACCATGAACAAAGAGCTGTGGCTGTGCGCATGGAGGCCGGACTGCTCGAGCTCCGACATGTGGTGATTGCCTGTGCTGACTCCGTCTGGTGAAAATACCCCACCATCCTTACAGGTTTCCATAAATTCGGGTGGTTTACAATTCGGTTTTGATGCCGCTATTGCAAGGAGACATTCTGCTGCTGTAGTGGCATCCATACTCAAATCCATGGTGGAATTAATATCGCCCTGAAAGTGTGATAACGTCGTCATCTTCTGGATGGTAGAACATCTATTGCGCAGTGTAAAAGTTGACCTGACGATTAGACCGCGCCGCGCCTAGCTTGCCTCGTGAAAACGTACACACAACGCAACGTGCTCGCTCGGTTCGATCAGCTGTCAACAATCAGCTGGCGCGGTTACTAAGTGAAAATTTTGATCTGAAAATTGTATTCCTCTCTTTGTAAATCAATGGCAATAAAATTCTCCAGCCTGCAACAGATCTCTAACATCACAGTATTCCACGATACCTACAGTTTATTTCTCAAAGCACTATGAGACGTGAATCTGATGTAACGCTGATTTTGTATTACGAAAACTGTTGAAATCTGCAGACAGTATTTCGCTCGCTTATTGCAAAACAAAGATAGGCGTTTACGCACTGTATATACTGCACGCACGCGCGCCGAATAAATTAGCCTGAAGAATATTCATGAGGTCATGGATCTGATTGGCAAATGGTTAAGAAATTAGATTGTGACCTTTACTGACAATATACCTTATGAATAATGCATAATCCATGTCTAGCCACGTGCCTGCTTTGTTTAGTTGCTAATCAACCCGGTTTACCTCTTTTCATTACATTTTTTGAGACTTTAATTTTCACATTCTGCACCGGAGTTGATAGGTTGTTCAGAAACTAAACCCCTCAATAAAGTTTGGAAACTCAAGTATGAACGATTATTTGATTTTTGTGAAAAGGGACAGACACTCAACAGATATGAAAAAAGGCACTTATGAGAAAGGAAATGAGGAATCTGCCGAAAGAAAAGGGAACTTATCAAATTTTGATAGGGGCATTTATCAGATGTGAAAAGGAATATGGGCACTTATTCAAAGGAAAATATTGTACTTATACTATAAAGGAGAAGGGGCACGTGTCAAAATAAAAGGGGCACTTATCAGAAGTAGCATTTAAGAGAAAGGGAAGGGGTTCTTATTACGAAGGAAAAAGTGCACTTATCGAAAATGAAAGGGGCATGAGTCAAAATTAAAAAAAAGGGCACAAGGGCTTACTCATCAGATAAGAAAAGAGAGGAAAAGGAAAGTTATTAGAAAAGCAAAGGGGCACTTGTCCTAGTGTAAAAAGGGGCACTTTGGGGAAACCTGATCAGGAAGGGGGCACAACACCCCCCCCCGGAGTGCCGCTCCTGGTATAACGAGCAAAAGTGAGAGAAAAAAAAACGGAAAATCATGCCATTTCAGCAACACTTGTAATTAACTGGTATCGGATTAGTAATAAACCACGTTTGAATTTTATTTGGGGGTCAACTGCCCCCAAGCCCCCTCCCCCATCAGTACGCCAGTGTCTCTTTGAATTGCATATTCATCGCGTAGTTTTGTCTCACCTCCCTGGTATTAATACTATTAGAAAATGTGTTTATTCCTCTTTAAAATGATACCCCATTTGTTATGATATTTAAATGATGGTGGAATGTGCAGTAGATCAAAATAATTAAGGCCAAAAGTGAAAAGTTATAGCAAAATGCACTGCTCTTGTTCGACATTGCATTCAAATTACATGCACGGACTTTTCCAACAGTTGATGATGCTTCAGAAAGTTAATGACCTAGTACTAGCTTGACATGTCACCAGGGACATACCGGGATTTCAATTTCAGATTCTTTAGAACTTGGCATTCATTGATGACCAGTTAGAAACAATAGCACCACAAAAATAACACTCTCTTATGGCAAAGAAAGAAAGGAAATAGTGCTCTGCATAACAATACCAGTGCCTATACCACTTCAAGTTAATTTTGCAACTTTTCACATTATTTTGACCCTGCCATTTATTCTGATTAATACTCATGCATGCTGCTACATCATAACAAATATGGTATCAATTATTTTAAGAGGAAGAACTCACACGTTCTTATTATATTCAAAGCGATGATTATGAGAGAGTATTCGATCTAACTCAATTAAGTTATCCTCCTCGTCACCAACGAAATTATTGTTTTTAAATGTATATCATAATTTGCATGTGTGAAGAAAAGAAAAACAAATCATGTTTTCTGAACTTAAAATGATTTAGAGATATATCACTCAACTATAATAAGGAAGGGGAGGCATCCCGTTAATGGGAGCCTCCCCATGTGAGGACCCACCATACATGGAGATGGCCCACTAAATTCTTTTCTTTTCGTCCGGTTCAATATTTTGTCCTACTTTATAGTTCGGTATACATTCCCTTCGGTATGTGCATTAAATTAGATTACAAAAATAATTTTGCGGAAATGTATAGTAGGCCTATTTTATCTTTTATTTTGTCTTTGTTTGGGTTCATTTTTAATTAATTTTTGTGAAATAAGAAAGTAAGTGAAATCAATACATAATTGGAAAATACACGAATGAATGAATTGGTAAATAAATAAATAAACAAATAAATACGTACATGAATGAATAAATAAAAAAAAAGATGAATTCATTAATGATTAAATAGGCCTAAGTAAATATGCTCTATAGAGCCCGAAGCTATATGCCAAGTGATGGATTGAATCGATGACGAAGCTACAATCATGACCATGTTCAGCCTAGATGACTACCTGATTCAAAGCTAAGGATGAATGATGAATATCATTTCATTGACAAATTCATGTTACCATCGGAGTGTCTAAAATCTTAAAGGTGCAGGCGCGTAGCCAGGGGGGCGGTGGGGGCGGTCGCCCCCCCCCCCAAAAAAAAAAAAAAAAAAAAAAAAAAACGCCGGCCAAAAAAAAAAGAGAGAGAAAGAGAAGACAAAAATTAAGAGGACGCAGGAAGAAAAGGAAAAAGGAGTCGAGAACGGTACAACGAATCGTCTTCTTTCTCTAATAATTCAATGAAACGTGAAAGCTTCCGCGCTTCGCGCGGAAAGGGAAAAACTGAGTTCAAATTAAGGATTAAGAGTCGGGAAAAGTACAACGAATCGTCTTCTTTGTCTTATAATACGTCAAAGCTTTCGCGCAGGAGGAGGGGGGGGGGACTGAATTCAGACAAGGATGAAGAGTCAAAAGGTACAACGAATCGTCTTCTTTCTCTAATAATTTAATAAAACGTCAGAGCTTCGCGCGAGAGGGGGGGGAACAGAATTCAGACAAGGATTAAGAAGTCGAGAACGGTACTATGAGTCGTCTTCTTTCTCTAATAATTTAATGAAACGTCAAAGCTTCCGCGCTTTGCGCGGAAGGGGGACTGAATACAGATAAGGATTAAGAGTCGAGAAAGGTACAACGAATCGTCTTCTCTGTCTAATAATAAGTCAAAGTTTCCGCGCTATGCGCAGGAGGGGCGGACTGAATTCAGACAAGGATTACGAGTCGAGAAAGGTAAAACGAATCGTCTTCTTTCAAGAAACTCCCCCCTCCCTGCACCCACCCCCCTAGGGAGCGCGCTTCGCGCGCTCTTTAAGTGATTCGCACGCTTCGCGTGCACACTACCGCCCCCCCTAAAATAAAATCCTGGCTACGCGCTTGTAAGAGTGTACTATGTCCCTTTCGCAGCCAACATCAAAATCTGTAGAACTTTGCAGGAATTATGAATATGTCATGTATGTCTTATCTGTGAAATTTAAACGTTAGCAGTGGCCTAATATTCAAATTATGCAAGAAAACCCGTTTACTTGCTAGACTTCACTGTCAGACACTATTGAGTGACTGGCTGGCCTTTTTCTTCTTTGGTAATAACATACATAAAATGAGCTTTAAAGGGTACATGAGCATTTGTCTACACCAAAAACCCACTTCTTGTAAAGGCCAAAATTAAACTGATTGTATCTTTGCGCAGCATAAAACGTACGACCATTCGGTACAATGGTCTAAAAATCAGACTATTACTTACTGGTTCTATAGCTCCTAAGTCGATTCAACAACTAATAGTCGTTATTTTCCCACTTAGAAGACATGTTTAAGCCCCCCCTTTTTTAAAGGAAGTTCTAAATTAGTATTATCTTTCAAATGCCGTTGATATTTAACCTTTTCATTTGTTTGGCCTGCAAATGGGACATAGTACCCTTAATCTAATCTAGTCAAAACTGAATTATCTGTAGTCATTTCTTTCTTTATGCAGAATTTATTAAAAGATAAATTTAATTTACCTCTATACATTTCGAACAATCCCCCTCGCATATTAATTTTATTTGTTGGACCATCTATAGTTCTACCTGCCAATTGAAAATACTCTTTTATAAATCTTGAGTTTATATTTGGAATTAAAAGACTTACAGGTATACACCGACATTTACTAAAACCGTGCCCCATAATGACTAATAGATTTCCCTCAAAGCAATTATTCTCTCAATGTCCTTTCACAATCTTTAAATAAGAGTCAAACATTATTTATGTTCTGGTTATCTAAATGAAAATTGAACTACTCGCAGCTTCATATCCCGGAATTATTTATGATGCATTTTTTGTATCCGGGGTCTATCCAGGATATAGTACGGAATCAATACTGGATTGATATTAATCAATCAACCAACGTAATGAGAAATCAACCAAGCGACCAATAATTAAACCATTTTAATCAATCAATGTTATGAATCAAAATCACCTGTCCAAATCAAATATTATTTTGGCAGACTGTTCCGGAACTGCACATCTTGGCAATGAGATAAATTATTTCCGCGCGTAAAAAAATAAAATAAATAATCCGCTTCTTCTCAGTGTACATTGTTCTTCATCTTTTGCAGGAAGTGATTACAATGAAACCGAAAGCGTGTTATTTAAACAATCTCTAATTTGTCCAGTTTGCAGATCAAGTGGTTGCATGAGAGGGGGCCTGAGAGGCACTGGAGACACGTGCCCCCTCCCCCGGCTAAAATATATGCATTATAATTATCTGTACTTAAAACACGCTTGTGCACGCTAAAAACGTCCGGGACAAGACAGTATTAGAATACCTTTTTTCTTCTTCTTCTTTGTCTTTTACCAGGGGGTGGGTGGGGGTGGAAGGACACCGTCTAGTGCCCTGTCCCTGATCAAATAATCATGGATCCGCCACTATTAATGTATATGATCCTATTATATTTAATGCAGGCTTATTGACTTAAGTGTGAACTTTGATCGTTTGTAAGTTTGTCCAACAGACATCCTGTGCCGTTTGCTCTGTGCCACATACAGGAACATGCACACGGCAATACAAATTACTTTGTGAGCAGTGATATATTTTTTATGACAAGGAAGTGTCGTGTAATGACTATATGATTATTGTCAACTGGACCGTTTAAGGTAAGACCAAATATTAGCACTGACTGCAACTTTATGAATAGTATGCACTTTATCGATTAATAGATACAATTCAAACTGCTTTCTAGATAATTAAAACAATAATTATGCTCTTGTAGAATGGCATTTGGTATTCATCGATAATAATGCTTCGGTTATTCCTAATGCCCCACCTTGCATGCATGGTTGATGTTCTTCGTTGTGTGCTTTTCAGTGTTATTTTAAAGAAATGTAGCAAAATGCACATGTGGCGTAACTTTAACGGCATGGTTTAAACTATTCAATCGTCTGTCGAGATTTAAAAGTACTCTAACACTACACCTTCATTTTTTCCCTCCAGTTTACACACTAAAAGTTAGAATGACTTTTCGTAGTGCTCCAACATTATACAATTTTGCTCGGTGGGCAATAGCTCCTGGCTTTAAAGGGACTTGGTAACATTGTTCAGATGAGAGAAAATGGTGCTAAGGTATGAATTCAAAGATAGATGTACAATAAAAGATAATCTGAAAGTTTGAGTGAAAATAGTACATTATTAATGATAACAATTGGGAAAAACTGATCTGATCGATTCCTAAATTCTTCCCAATTTCTCATTATTATTTAATTAAATTTTAGGTAAATGCATATATCGTCACAAAGCAATAAATTGGCCCATTACATACCATTCCAAATATTCAAGTGTTGACAGATTTTTAAAAGCCTATTTTTATGTCTTATTTTCATAGAAAAACGGCTGGGAAAATTCAAAAATTGGTAGGGGAAATTTATTGTTAGAGGGGGTTATAGACATTTACGCTTTCAAAGGAAACCATAATGTCTTTGTGGTTTGAGAATTTTTTCAGGATTTTTTGCATTCTAAAGGGTTAGTACAGAAGAAGGAATACAATAAGTAGGCCTAACATCTCATACAAAAGTTACGCAGTTTTTTTTAATCAACCTTCAACAATGTTATACCGTTACCGGTTGCGAATTTTTTTTCCGTACTCGAGAGAGCAAAAATCCCATGTGCGCATGCGCGTGGACTTATGATTTCTCTGCTACTTCCCATACGAAATGTACATGTATTCGCATGTACTGTGCACGATTCGCGTTCTACGAGTAAACGATGGCATAGTAGTCTTCAAACACAGACTCTGATTTGCCAGTTTGACAAATCAATATGCGTATGTGTCGCGATGTGCTTATTCAAGTCTGTGTAGTTGTATGATTCAGACCCAGTAGTGCATATGGAAATACATTGCAACTTGTATGGAATGGTATAGTAGTCTGCAAGCACAGACGCTAATCTGACAGTTTGACAACATACTAGTAGTGTGCTGAGAAGTACTTTATTCAAGTCGCCAACTTGTATAGAATGGTATGGTATAGTTGTCAAACTGTCAGATTAGCGTCTGTGCTTGCAGACTACTATGCCACTCTGCAAGTTGAGATGCCTTTCCAATACACGCACCAGTAGGGTCTGAATCATAAAACTACACATATTTGAATATAAAGCACTACTCAAGACACTATGTTGTCAAACTGTCCGATTAGCGTCTGTGCTTGCAGACTACTATACCATGCTATTCAATTTGGGATGCATTTCTGTAAGCACTAAAATGTCTGAATCATACAACTACTCAGACTTGAATACTAGTACTATTGCTACGCACGATATATGCGTAATTGTTTTGTCAAACTGGCAAATCAGAGTCTGTGTTTGAAGACTACTATACCATGCTATTCAATTTGGGATGCATTTCTGTAAGCACTAAAATGTCTGAATCATACAACTACTCAGACTTGAATACTAGTACTATTGCTACGCACGATATATGCGTAATTGTTTTGTCAAACTGGCAAATCAGAGTCTGTGTTTGAAGACTACTATGCCATCGTTTACTCGTAGAACGCGAATCGTGCACAGTAGATGCGAATACATGTACATTTCGTATGGGAAGTAGCAGAGAAATCACAAGTCCACGCGCATGCGCACATGGGGTATTTGCCCTCTCGAGTACGGAAAAAAAATTCGCTTACCGGTTCACTGTAAAGTCGTCAAAAGCAGGCGCGTACGCAGGATTTTTTCAAGGGGGGGGTTTTAACATTTATAAATCGGGCCGAAAATTTCGCAACGACTCAGCCAGCCGCTGAATAAGCGGGGGGGGGGGGGGGGGGGGGGGGGGGGTGAAACTTTTTTTTTTTTTTTTTGTCTCGAAATTTGAAAATTTGACATGTTGCTCCGTTGGGGGGGGGGGGGTGAGGTCACTTGTTTAGGTCATCCATGGGAATTTTTTTTTTTTTTTTTTTAAATAATAATTAAAAAAAAAAAAAAAAAAAAAAAAAAAACCCAAAGGGGGGGGGGGGGGGGGTTTTAGGGTTTTTTAGGGGGGGTTTATACACATAAAAATACCAAAGGGGGGGGTTTAACCCCCCAAACCCCCCCCCCCCCCCCCCTGCGTACGCGCCTGGTCAAAAGTATATAGGGTAGGGCTACGATTGCAAATGGGTTTGAGGTTAGCTTTCGGGTATGTGCTAGGGTTAGGTTTAGTGTTGAAGTTAATAATTCGGTCAGTGTAGGAAATTATCGCGGAGCAATAATGTCGCAGTAGCAGGTGTCGCACGACATTTTTCTCACTTAGTTTTATGTTATCAATCGGAAAAATATATCAAAATGTAAATGAATAAAATGTAAATATCACATTAATGCACATGAATATTTTTGTCTGGAAAGATGATGTAGAAATCAATAAATCAATTCTCAATTCTCAATGTTGCGATTCGAAATTTTTATTCTGATTATCTTATCTTATTATGCAATGTACAGAGCGAGAAATGAGGAATAGAAACAAGACATTTTGCTGAAGTAAATGGATCAATAGAAATGGCAACGCATAGACCAGACGAAACGAGTTCTGACGTCTCCCCGTCGCCATGGTAAGACTAGCAATATGTACATGTAGCAATGGGTCAAGAATTGTTTCGCCGTAAACCCGTAGTTATGATGAAAAATGTTTTATTTTATAGGTCTTCTTGTTTCTCGACATGTTTATACATTTATAGCAAAAATAAATGCGGGAAGATAGATGCAGCACATTTGTAATTGTTAGATACAAAGCATAATAGCATAGTATATTTTTAACGTGACGTAGATCTAAGAAATTGGCATTTAGCTGGCACACATATCGGCGCTAGTGTAGTTCCGTATCCGTTTTTTTAGCAGTCTCATATCCATTCTTAGCAAAGGAATTTTAGCCCAATTTTTTACTAATTTTAATCATAATCATATATTGCATTTTTCACCTGAATTTGGATCACATTCGACATCGGGAAGCCTCCGTTTTGAGGCTTCGATGTCGACGTCGTCGCTCAGTACCGTCTCCGCGCTACACATATCTTTATGTTAATAAATATTTTGTATAGAGGGCGCTATTTCAAAATATGTAACTTAGCTTGTCATCTATATGGCCATGCAGCATCAAGGAACATTTTTTTTAGTGATGGTCCTAAAGGGATGCAGACATTTGGTTGCCCAAAATTGTAAAAAAGTCCTTATTATATAATTATTTAGTATACAACATATTAAGAGATAAATCTTGTACTTTGGCGGCCATTTTGAAATGGAAGGTTTAGGCAATCATAATCCATTGACAAAAAAATAAACTCTATAACAAGGTTATAGGCCAATAATCTGGATTTGGCTGTCGGACTAAATGTACACAGTAATTGTCAAATGTCTTAGAGATATTTATGATTCATCAGATGTAATACACTGTAGCCTGTAAAGTTTCAATATTTTTCATTCCTCTTTTCATGAAATAATATTGTAGCAGTATATGATTTTATTCTTGATAGACAAAGTTTAGTCTCAGAATTGTATTTAGATCAATCTCTTTTACTATTTATTCATAATGATCTAAAAAGATTTAAACTTCATTATTGAAGAATAAATCATATTCTCATATTTACTTCATGAAAAGAGGTAAAAATAGTATAATTTTAACTTTATTGGCAACAATTTAATTGGTTGAATCACTAACCGTCTTATTACTATCCCTAATCAGTTATTTGTTGTTAGGTACAAGGAGTGATTAGATTCATTTTATACGAGGAATATTTCGTTTAATGGCAATTTGTAATTTTTGAGGAGTGTAGTACCAGGGAGATGTAAAGTCACATCTCACTGGTAGTACTGTTGTCCGGGGCTAGTTATCCGATTGGTGCAGGTAGTAATTTTGCCTGGATACGCTTCGGATTTTGTATTACATGGTTAGTCCAAAAGCTAAGCTTAAAGTCCTAACGCATTACATTAAAGGCAACCATTTCTCCTATCTTGAATACTTATTAAGTAAAAATATTTTCCCAGTTCTCTACTAAAAACAACCTCTCACTTATAAGACAAATAAAACAAACAAACAAATACATTTAATGTTGTAATATAAGTAAATTTCCTATAATGTATTACATTATCAGGGATGATTTCAATATTTGTTTCTCTTTATACATCATATAAGATATTGCTTAAGCATCATAATTTGCAGTTGGGTGTGATGGTCTGAAGAAGAAAAAGGGCGCTTTCAGGGAAAAAAAAGGCACCTTCAAAGAGTAATCTCAAGGCGAAAATATACATTTTTTTAGACAATGGTATTTACAACTAACATTACATGTACATGAATTTAAGTATAAGATAGGCCTATCAGTATTTTGTTATTATTGTCAATTTCCTCGTTTCTCCCCTTTCAGCGATGGGACTTCACCAGGCACTTTCTCGGATCTGGAGCTCCATGTGATCTCGCAGAAGATCCCCCGACACCACTGGGAAGAGTTGGGCCTGCGTCTTGGTTTCACAGAGGTGCAACTTCAATGCGTTCGGGCCGACAATAAACATGAGTCACCACAGAGGGCGATATACGACATGCTACATCAATGGAAACAGATCAATTCAGGCGGTGAGGAGCAGCGAGAGGTTCTGGTACAAGCCCTGCTTGATACACGGTTGAAAGAGGTAGCAGAATCCATAACTGATGGTGAGATATTATACAAAATCGATGTTATTTATCAATAATATAATCAATTTGATGTAGGACATCGGCAAGAAAGCATTTCTAAAGGAAGGCAATAACTACACATCAAAATAGTTATTATGATGTACACCTTGGATATAACATTAACAAGTTTAAATTGGTAACATCAGGGAACAAGAAAGTAAACCAATGGAATGTCAACTTTGTCCAGTTTTTAGACACTTGATCTCTTTTAGATTCTTGGTGTAGCCAGGTAAAGGGGGGAGGGCTGTCGGGCCAAATTTGTCGATAATGTTACTGAATTGAAAGCTGGATTGAAATCGATAAAGACGTTGTTGAAACCTTGTGAGGAGAATTTTCGTAAACTCGGTACTACTACATCCTATCTTTCGGTGACAAGCTTAGTTGGGACCCGCCCCCCCCCCCACTCCGTGGACGGAGGGATACCATGCGTGTTCCCAAACTCTCCAGCTCGTAAAAAAAGAAAAAGGTCTACCCGTATTGACTTTACACACCGGACTTTTGCTGAAAAGGGGGGGGGGGGGGGGAGGGGGTCGCCGGGAACACGCATATTATGCGTACCCTAAATAACACTGAGAGGGGGGGGGGGGGTGGGAGTTGGGACGTTTGCCCTGCATCTGTAGGACTATTTTCTAAATGTTTAGTGCTAATTCCATTTCAATAGGAGTTGTCCCGTCGCACTCACTTGACTTGGATATCGAGCAGCTGAGAAAGGAACTGATCCAGTTCTACCTGTCGGACATGTGCAAGATCAAGTTCATTCCTTGGGATGATGAATCGTACATTGACCTCCAGAAGTTCTACGTCCGGCTTTCCCTTGTCCTTCAGGATTCCAGCATCTTAGTGAACGGACCAAAGAAACTTCGGCCCCTCCAAGACTCTCACGATGGCATATTCTCATTGGCTGGTAATAGTCAGTCTGAAAGCAGGCAACCAATGAGATTGCTCTTAGAGGGCGAAGCAGGAATGGGCAAGACAACTCTGATTGCTAAACTGGCCTACGACTGGGCAACACAAGCCGATTCCTCACCGTTGAAAGACATCCCATTGTTCATCGCCGTCCCGTTCAGGGAGTGGAAACCCGAATGGACCATCGGCATTGCTGTCCGGGAATGTCTCCTGGCATCGGATAGTACAATCACAGCCAGGCAGATTGATCACTACATTAAAATGAATCCTGAAGCTGCAAAGGTGGTTCTAGAAGGATACGACGAAGCCAAGTTGAGCATTAACGATAAGAAAGCTTCTGGTTACATTGGCCGTGTCCTGCGGAACGAAGAGCTACGCGAAACTCAGATCCTTGTTACGACCAGACCATGGCGAGTGGCGGACTTTAAAGGCTTTCTTCGTACTTACACCAGGATTGAAATAGAAGGGTTTCAGAAGGAAGAAACAGACAAGTATGTCAAGTTCTTTTTCAAGGGGCAGGATGAGAAGGCCGAGCACGTCTTGAAGTACATTTGTGAGCATCCCGTGGTATCTGGGTTTCTGTCAGGAATACCGTTATTTACAGCGATGCTTTGCGAGTTGACCAATGAAGTTCAAACCACTGTTGATGATCTTGATGAGTTTAATACCTTAAGTGATCTCTTCAGGTATTTCACGAGTTATCTATGGGGCCAGTACAGTACGAAATCGAACTATGCACGATCCCACGAGGAGAGTGAAGAGGCATTAACCAAATTACTCCTACATCTTGGGAGAGTAGGTCTTGACGGTCTCTTCAGTCCTGACAAGAAATTGTTGTTTGATTCATCGGATTTCATATCCGGAGAAGGAGAGGAAAAGTCGTATAGTCAAGATGTAGAAGAAATGGCTTGCAAGATTGGTATTCTTTCCAAGCGTCGCAGGCAAATCCAACTGAAGAAAAAGATAAGACAGAGAACTGTTACATCATCTCATGCCGTATCGTTTTTTCATAAACTTAGCCAGGAGTACTGTGCAGGTATTTACTTAGCACACTTAGCAGAAACAAATGGAACAACGTTTAGTAGGTATCTTCGGAAAATATGTAGCCGCACGCAACTGCTCGAGTATAAGAATGTCCTCCTTTTTGCCTGTGGGGAGGGAACACATTCTGCTCGTTTGATTCTTGATCATTTGGCCGCTCTACATGAAAAATGGGTATACTTGTGGGCCACTAATAACAACGCCTTTGAGATTGCTTTTCTTTGCAACTTGGAGAGTAAGAGTGATGGTCAACTGAATACCAATCTGAGGAGGTTCTTAAAGTCTAGTAGCTTGGACGTGTTCGTATCGCCGTATCAACATGAACCGCACATTTCTGTGGCATACAAGTATATGTTGTCCTCCGGGAAGTCTTTGCCGATGGAGGATTGTGACCTTTCCATCTCTAAAGAGAAAGACCTTCACATCTTCTTTGACTTCATGTCCTACAGGAACGCAACCTCTCTTACTGGACTTAAGCTTGATGTATCAAATCTCAAAGAAGAATCATATCTGCGATTCTTGGAATGTCTGCAATCGTTCAACCATCTGTGTAGATTGTCCTTGTCAGTCAAAGGATCAACCAACATCAGCAAGCTGGACAAAGCACCACAATCATGTGTCTATCCAACCATTCGAAATTTGACACTACAAAGCCATTCCATGGATTCACTTGCTGAATATTTAGCATTTACATGTGATCGATTCCCGAATGTTGAAGACCTGACAATTGACAAGGCATTGGTTGGAATCTGGTCACAGATGGAAAAGCAGAATAGATCCCTCGTATTCCTGAAACGACTAACCATCACCAGCTTAACATGCGGGGATCAGTCTATGAGCGCCTTGTTCAACAAGATTTCCCACACTTGTCCAAACCTCGAAGAATTCAACGTGAGCGTTGGCGACAAAGACGTTCATCTAGAACTACAAGACAAAGTAAAGAAGATGACACAGTTGGGATGTTTAGGCTTAACCCTAAAACATGTCGCTAATCCGCTCTCCTCCAATGATCTGATGACCTTTATTGCATCACATGCGCCATCACTGAAGAAACTCAGACTCGATACTGATGTATCCTATGGACATGTCAGGACGACTGAGGGCGTCCCAACGTCAGCAATTAATGACTCCGTTGAATGTGCCACCCTAAGAAATGTCTGCAAGAATGAGGAAGACCTTATGCAAATCCTGCTGTATTTTCCGAATGTCAAGTCTTTGAAAATGACCTCCTGTGAACCTTTCCGACAGTGCACCAGACAGATTACTACCGAGGTGCTTGTAAAACATGCGGTGAAACTGGAAGTGAATTGTTCTTCCATGGACTTCACGAATACCCTACCGAATCACTTTGTGATTACGAATAGCCTTCAGAATTCAGAACGTACCACCCTCTCCTTCCTTTCATCATTTCAGAGTTTAACATCGCTCTCTCTTGTCAATCTGCCATTCCGGACACTAAATCTAGGAGGATGTCCAAACATGCCGAATGTTCGCCACCTCCAGCTTCATGGATTCTTCCTGCAATGCGCCAGAGGTCTTCGCCCTTTCTTCAACAGTTTGCCAAACCTAGTGTCATGTCAAGTACCGTTCTCTGTCAACGATGACATCATTGGGGACTTGAGCGAGTCCCTCCGCGAAAGAAACAATCTTCGGCTTCTTGTCGTAGGTATGGACGCTGGTATCAAGGAGAATGTTGGCAAGATGGTCGAAGCGATCGCCAGCCTCCCATCTCTTGAACACCTCGTCTTCCATATCAATTCGTTACACGACACGTTGCTTCGCACGCTAGCCCTGGCCCTGCCTGTCTGGACCAAGCTGATTTTCCTTGGGATACACCCATACCAGATGAGGGATCAGACTGAACCCGTCGGGTTTGAAGCCATGTGTCCCTTTGCCGATGCTTGTGTGATCCACGACCAACTGTCAACTGTTGACCTTTCCTTGTTGCAGCTCACCAAAGAGACCGCACTGAAGGCCCTTGGGGCAGCTTCTTCGGCATTCGGTTCACCTGGACAGCTTTCGTTGAGGTATGTATAGCTTCTCGTTACAGAGTTGTATTCCTGAAATTTAATTTGCATTTAAACACAATCCAGTACAAAGTCATGTTTCTAGCCATTATGAAGTGCTGCATGCATCTCTGAAATGGACTATAATATGGCGTCCAAGAACATTTCACATCTGGAAATAAAACCATCCTATGGAATGAGATTAGATATGTTGATAAATAAAGGCGCCGGAAGCGGAGGGGAGGTTCAACGGATATTCCATTTTATGTTCAAGGTCCGTAGGACACAATGAAAATCTTCGCCTGATTAAAATCTACCGAATGTTCCTTTTGGGAAATGGACATATTACTCCTGATCATTGAACATTCTTTTTAATGACTGAAGAATCTCAATTTCATTCCGATTGTGTTTGCTAGGTTAACAGGTCCTCACTTACCATGTGATTGGGAGGTGTACACTGCAGTAGACACGGGCAGAGACGCTGGCTATGTTACGTTGGTTCCACCCGATACAAAGGTGAGTTACATGTTAAAAGCATTGGCGTAGCGTAAGGGGTACCGAGGGGAGGAGGCATCGGTGTCCTAAGGTTAAACAAAAAAAGTGGTTGAGAGGGATCTCCTTATTTACCTTGTGCCCCATCGTTTCTCTTTTGTGTGTGTGATTTTTGTTTTTTGTTGCCAGTGAAGTATGTCCTGCCACTCCACTAACCTAAGATCATGTTGTCATCAGACTTTATGTGACCGTTTTGCAGCTTACCTGAATGTAATTAAAATTGAAATTTCGATCGTATTTATAACAAAACTATTTTTCAAATACTCCTCACATTTTACTTCTAACCACGACTGTATCCTACCCCCTCTCCACTCCCCCCCCCCCTCTCTCTCTCTCTCTCTCTCTCTTATTACAAGGTGAGGTATGGAGAGTTTCACGGAGGAGCCGGACCAAAGGTGGGCATGAATATTTGCGGAGTTTCTCTTCAAACAAATGCCAAAGGTATTATTTTTCTTCTGCTGTTAACTTAAATAATCTTTTCAAAATACAACTGTGTCGTTAAAGAGCGGTAAATCCATATTTGCAAAGAACAGGAAATAAAAAGAAGTATAAGAAGAAGAACTTTAACAACAAGGAGTAGAAGTCTGAAGAATGATGTTGTGCTATTATATGTTCACATCGGCTCTCACTGAAACTAAAAGAGTAAGTTCTCAGTATAAGTAAAAATATGTTGACCTCTTGTTAATTGCACGACAGGATCATGCCAATTTTGTATCATTTTGATGATTCCAGAATCTTGCAGTACACACCAATACTTATATGCTAGATGATCAACCTTTTCTGATCGATTCCACAACGTTTCTTTCATAATGCAATCGCAAGACCAGAACTCGTCTATACCTTTAGTAAATTAAGTAGATTCAGACTTTGTATTCAGCAATTGTATTCAGTCGAGAGCAGGCGCGTACAGAATAATAATTAAAAAAATAAAAAAAATATTCCCATGGCTGACCTAAAAAAGGTGACCTTACCCCCCCCCCCCCCCCCCAACGGAGCAAAATGTCAAATTTTCAAATTTCGAGACCAAAAAAAACAACTCAACTTTATCTTTAAACTTGCTATTTATTATTGTTTGTATCTTGCTATTCTGTGCTATTTATTTATGTAAATTCGCATGGATTGAAAAAGAAGAGGGGGTGGAGGGGGGGGGGGGGGGGGGTAAAGGAGATATTTAATTCTTTCTTGAGTTCTGATTTTCAAGAGACATAATAAAAACAGCTGATATTGTATGCTGATATCTCACAATCATCAACATCTCGATCGATTTAGTAATTTTCTAAATTATTTTTACCTGTCCCTTTTAGACGTCATGTACTGGCAGTCCATTGGATGTCCTGATATCGACGCTATCTTCGGTGACCATGATGACGTCATCAAGGACGACGTCAAAGACGACATCAATACCAGTATACCAGAGCAATAAACCAGCAGGTCTTTGCTGTGTGTTTGTCACTGCAAGATGACGTGAAGTGGTCTGAAATTGTCCATACTATCTCATTGTAGCCGATCGAGCCTTGTACAACATCAAGGAGCCAAGGAAACTGAGGGGTAAGGTAGGGGCTGCTGGCTGTACATAATAATTATGTGGAATAATAGTTTCATAATACTTATCCATGTAGTAAAAATATAATAATGCATCCGGCCCCAAAGTAAGTCTCATTGTAGATGCGTCAGAGGGGCATAGGGGTAGGTGCCCCCGCCACTTTCAATTTAGAGAAATGTGTTCCTTAAGAAGTTGTTGAAGGTTTATGATGAATTGAATTGCAGTTGTCAGTCCCCCACATAATACATACGCATGTACAGGCGCGTACGCAGGGGGTGGTTTTGGGGTTAACCCCCCCCTCGAGTTTTTTTTATGTGTATGTTTTATGTATGTTTTTTTGGAAAACCCCCCCTTTTGATTTTAAAACCCCCCCTTGAAAAAAATCCTGCGTACGCCACTGCTCATGTACATGACTATAATTTCATGTTCTCTATTTTTTATTTGACACATGTACCCGTCTTGAATGTCCTAAGTCATAAAAATTGTGACGTATATTGCTTTTGCTCCTTTTTGTTATGTTTATCTTCTTTATATATTTTTGCCATTTTGCGATTTTTATTTTTATTTTTATGAGTTACATGGAATGCAAAAACAGTTTTTATTGTAAATTCTTTTAATGTGATGTTTTATGATGAATTGTATACGGTTATGTATATATTTTAGAGCATGTAGGCCTATACTCAAATGTCCTGACTTGTATTATGATAGCCATCACATATATGCCTATGTAATTTCATGTTCTGTATTTGTTATTTCTTACAAAGTCATGTATCCGTCTTAGGTGTCCGCAAAACATTGTGACATAATACATGTATTTTGCTTCTGTTCTACTTTGTTGTGAAAATCTTCTATGTATGTACATCCTTTGCTCATTTGCGATTTGTTGTGTGCTTTATGAATTATTAGAATATACTATTACTGTTTTTGTATATGTAAATAAAGAGCACGCAGGCCTATGCTTTTAGTCGTTAAATAAGTAAAGGCTGAAATTGTTTGTACAATGTTTTTATACACGAGATTACTTGAACGAATTGCTTAGATGGTGGCATACTAGATTTAATAAAGATTTTTTTTTTAATTGAAAGACGAGGAGATCTTATTTGGGATACAAGGTTAACAGCATGTTCTATTCAATCATTGCATTATTATTGCAAAGAAAACATTATATCTATGTAGGTTCTCATCAAACACTTAGAAAGTATAGGCCTATATGCAAACCATTAACTAGCACATGATTAAAAGAGAACAGGAATACTACTATCTGCCCATTTGAAAAACTTTTTAACGTATGACTTTTTGCTGTTTAAATATTATAGTTTTAATTGCGGCTTCAGAGTGATCTCCCCCAAATTTGGATGGTTTAAGACACTCATAAAGTCCAACAAGATTTAGAATATATAATAGAATAGCCAAGAATTCAGGTAGACTTACTTTTCACTTTAGAAAGTGGAGGATACACTTTAACTGAAGTTTAGATCATGTTTAAACAATATTAAAAGACAGTTTCTTATACCATTTCCATTGCGTTTATTTATATATTCATTTCTCTTTTGCCACCTACCTTAAATATGATGTTTATATCTTGCTCATTGTGATTACTTTTTGGTTTTGATCAATAAAAACAAAATTTAAAGAAAAAAGGACGGGAATATTTGTATCAATAAAGTACTTTTTCTCCGAATGCCAATACGTCGTTATTCTCCAGATAAAATTATGAGGTCATTCAGAGCGGTGTACGTTAGTGAGTCAGGTGGTGGAGGAGGGGCACATGCAGGCGCGGTTCTACAATATATATTTTTCTCGGGGGAGGGGGGGGGGGGTGGTCCTGTAGGCTGTAGGTGTTCCTGCATTCATTTTCTACATGTGCCTCGCTTAAATTCATATATAATCAAGAAGAAGTGGGGAGGGGGACGTGAGCCCCCGAGTCCACCTACTGAACCGTTACTTAATAATGGGCAGTAGTCTCATTTTGACGAAGTTTGAAAAGTGGAGCGACTGAGCGGGTTGCGAATAGTCTCATCAATCAAAACCAGGGCATGCTGTTACTACCTCGGATGCTGTAAATTAATTTTTTAAAGGGTACATTTTGTAAGGGACAATGGGAAGTATAGGTAAAATAAGGGCATTCAGAATTATCTTAAGTAAGAAAGGAAACTTATCATATAACAAAATAATTGAAAAGAGACACTCAATCAAATTTGAATAGGGGCACTCATGATAGGTGGAAATGGGCACTTATAAAAAAAAGGAAAGGGCACAACGAAAAGAGGTATTTTTTCAAAGAAAAAGGGGTACTTATTGGACGTGAAAGGGGGCATTTATTATAAGGGAAAGTGACACTCGTTAGAAAGCAAAAATAGACACTAAGAAGGGGAAAGGGTCAACAGATGAGTGCACTTGTTAAAGTATGGGTCACTTATATATCATATTTGAATAGAGGAACTTGTTATTAAAGTAAAAGGTGAACTTATCAGAGGTGAAAAGGGGCATTCATACAAAGAGGGAAGTGCACAATGAAAATGAGCATTTATAAAAAGGGGGAAGGGAGACATATTACATGAATGAAGGAATATATAGGGGCACCCTTTCCTTAGTAAACATGGGTACTTTCTATATTTAAAAAAAGTGTGGGGAAATGTGCCTCATTGCATCTTCGACCCCCCCCCCCCCTCCCCGGGAGCGCCGCCTCTGCATACATGTATTAATTGTTTTTATTTTGTTTTATTTTTTGATCCTGGACAAAAGAAAAAAAACTTTACTAATGGCCCATGCTACATCCGACGCGATTTTCTATGGATGGCGCGCATATTCTGCCATCTCTAACGTTAGATGGCGGCGTCTAGATTTTGAATCGAGAGATATTGAGCTCCATTAAATACATACAAATTATTATTTAACAAATAAATCTTGTTTGCATGTTGTTTTGATAATTTTTTGGCTTGTATTTTGGCCTACTCAACAAATCGTCTAGTGGACCCCCGCTTTAAAAAAGAGAGTAAATTCATCTTCTTGATACGTGAACCTAGTTGTTGTTGTTTTTGCAGTTGTATAGTGTAGTAGTAGCAGCAGCATTAGAAGTAGTAGTAGTAGTAGTAGTAGTAGTAGTAGTAGTAGTAGTAGGAGTATAGTTGTTTTTGTTGTTGTCAGAGGCGGGGGAGTGACTTCCAAAGTGGGGCGGGGGGGGGGGGGGCACCAACAAAACAGAGCACTTTCTGGGAAAAGGGCACCTTCAAAGGGAAATCTCAAAGCGAAAATATACAATTGTTTAGACATTGGTATATACCCCTATATTGTGATTACATTATCAGGGATGATTTCAATATTCGTTTCTCTTCATACATTATATACGATCATACTTTGATGGTCTGAAAATTCATTTGCGAGCGAGCAAAAGCAAACGAGAAAAAAAAAGATTTGTGAGATCGCAGGGCGAAAAATTACATCTTTTAAAGAGGAAAAACCCAATCCTGGCACTCACCAGGGATGAAAAGGGCACTTATGAGAGTGGGAAATCGGCATTTGTCGACGGAAAGGAGACACCTATCAGATTTTGATAGGGGCATTTATAAAAAGTGAAAAGGGGCATTTAGGATTAAGGAATAGATTCCTTATTAGAAAGGAAAAGGGGCACGTATCATTGTTAAAAGAGTAATTATCAAAGGAGAGGTGAAAAGGAGCACTGACCATATATGAAAAGAAGCACTTATGAGAGTGAAAAAGGGGCACTAATAGTAAAGGAAAATGTGCACTTGTTGAAAGAAAAGGGGCACCGATCAGAGGTGAAAGGGGGCTTTTATGAGAAGGGGGAAGTGGCTCTTATTAAAAAAGAAAAAGAGGCACATGTTAAAATAAACGAGGCACCTATCAGAGATGAAAAGGGGTAATTGTGAAAAGGGGAGGGGCACTTGTCAAAGTAAAACGATTATCTCTCAGAATTGAATAGGGTCATTAATTTTACAAGAGATGAAAAGGGGCAGTTATGAAAATGGAAAATTGACACTTATTGCAAAGGAACTTGTCGAAGGAAAAAGGGCACGTGTCAAAAATAAAGGAGCACGTATCAGAGGTGGAAAGGAGAAGGGGCACTTGTCAAAGTAAAATGGGCACTTCTTACAGAGTTACAGGGGCACTTTTGGGGTACTTGAAAAAGTGGGGGCACTGTGCCCCCCCCCCCCCCCCGAGCCCCGCCTCTGGTTGCTGTTGTTGTTAGTGGTGGTAGCGGTATAGTAGAGCAGTTTTATGGCGACTGTCCGTTGTTCGTCGGAGATGTTGGGTTTCAAACAGTAAATTGAGCAACTTGCCATAATATTTCAGACACACGAGACCCACCTCGGTTTTGTGAGAGATCGTGTTTGAAAGGTCTTGTTTTGTTTTGTCTTTTCTATTTCCATAGGATTTCTAAGTTCTTCTTCCCCCTCCTCCTCCTCTTCTTCTTCTTCTTCTTCTTCTTCTTCTTCTTCTTCTTCTTCTTCTTTTTCTTTTTCTTTTTCTTCTTCTTCTTCTTCTTCTTCTTCTTCTTCTTCTTCTTTTTCTTCTTCTTCTTCTTCTTCTTCTTCTTCTTCTTCTTCTTCTTCTTCTTCTTCTTCTTCTTCTTCTTCTTCTTCTTCTTCATCTTCTTCTTCTTCTTTTTCTTCTTCTTCTTTTATTCCTACAACAATGATGATAATAATAATAATAAATTTGTAATAATAAAAGTCATACAAATAATTAAAATTATAATAACATGGAATTGCTCTAGGATTTTTACATCCAGACAGATCGAGAGATCCAGGCCTGGGCACCAAATATAGTAGTGATGGACAGAAAAGAGAGCCAATGCATCATAATTGACGTATAGCTGTGCCTGGTGATCCTAGGACAGCTGAGTAAGAGAAGGAAAAGATTAAAAAGTATCAAGACCTTCAAAGAAAACTGGGAAGGCTGTGGAATATTGATGACAAAATAATAATGTTATAATAATAATAATAATAATATTAATACAAAATGGTAATAATAATGATCTCGTCGACACTTTTCAGCCCAATCAAAATAATTGTTGTCATCGCTAGTTTTTTAACTGACTCAAGCGTACATTGGTGGGTGTCCCGTAGGACGCGCACAAACAAATAGCACTTGCGGGCGTGTAATTTGCACATGACTACATTGAACGAACGTAAACAGTCTGACGATCTTCTATCTGTAAGGTTAATTTTATGGTCCTGTAACTCTCGATTTATATATTAATTTGAATGCAAGGTTTCTGAATATGATGGCGCCAATATGATATTGTAGAAACATTACATCCTCGGGAAATTCATTGGAAATGCACGATAAGGAAAGGTATTATCACGGAGAATCCAGCGAACAGCAGCACAAGATGACGGACGGGGCAAGCAACGAGAGTCTGTTGAGTGAAGATTTGGTCGACGACGAAGGGGAGGATGATGATGAGTTTGATGATAATGCAGAGGAGACAGAGAGGGAAGATGAACTCGAAGAAACGATGAGTAAATGGACAAATTACATTCATGGCTGGCAGGATAGATGGGTTGTACTGAAGAATGGAACATTGTCATATTTTAAGTCAAGACACGAGATGCAATCCGGATGCAGAGGATCGATGAGTTTGGCAAGAGCCGTTATTGAGGCAAGTATGGCTCTCTCAGTCTCGATCGTCTGAGTGTCAGACTTTTAAAGTCTTACCTAGACTTTATGTAATAATATTAAATATGATATTAATATCATCTAGCCTTAATTCGCACCCATACCCCTGTGGGATGTAAACAAAACCTGAAATTTTCGTAATCATCCTTCCCCGCACCTGAGCTGACGTACCTTCCTTGCAAAGTGAAAAGCTACCATCGGAGTTAATGCAAATTTAATGACAGGACAACCAAAGTTAGCTGAGATTTTAGAAATTATTAGGTGATGTTACATCGATCCAAGATTTCTCATATTCTAGATCTATATTCTATTAAAATATTTAGTCCAATTATTAACAAATGGACGGCAAAGTTTTTGACTACAAATTAATTGGCGCAACTAGAAAATTGATCGTCAAAGAATTCCGGAGATATCACAATCTCAAAATTCGATGTCGGATCGACATGCGCTGCAACTAAAAAAAAAGTCAAGTAAAAAACAAGACCATAATTGGTGCACAGGAGTTTACAACTTAAAAACTTTAAAAAGCGATCCATCAAATGTAAGATAATTTCATAATTTGCAAGGCAAAATATCGCCTAGACCTAATTAGTTGTTATCACTTTTTACTTACAGTTTTGATGACATCTTCACTCGATATTAAGATTCCTAGACCCTTGTCGGTAACTTCAAATGTGTTCAGAACGGACGCAAAAACAGCAAAATTAAGTGATCTTTTCAACAATATTTTCATAATTCCACACCTAATTCGTAATAAAATGTTGTCTCTACATGTAGGTAATTTTAGGTCCCTCTTTCCATTGGGGGTATCAAATTTGGTAAAATAACTGATTTTTTGAGATAGCAATCTACATGTAAGGTCACACGTGAATTACAGTCACATCACCATACAAAAATAATAGCGATTAGTGTAAAAAGGAGAGCAGAAGAAGTTATGCTAAATTCAGCGAATTCCATTTGTTCGCCTTGTAGTACACTAACTAATCGCTATCATTGTAAAGTAAGTTTTGCAATCATTTATTAATATTTTACGAAAAGGTGTTAAATGACTTGGTGGATGCATTGTACATGTAAGTCACTGAACTCAATGTGAACCACAGGGTAGGCCTACAGGGTCCGGATCTGTGCCACGGCACTAACGTTCTTTGGCAAGACGTTATTCTACATTTGCCATACTTGACCCAGGCGAGGTAAATGGGTAACGTACATGTGTACATGGCAGGGAAAAAAAATCCTTAAAATGCTAGAGTGCCATAACGGCAACTGCTAGCTTTGTGATAAGCCGGGGGAACAATTGTGGAGTGCTACAGTGTAGCAGGGGGAAAAAATACACGGGGGCTCGGGGCGAAGTAGCCCCGGAATGCCCAAAAGAGCCCCAAAAGTCTTAAAAGAGCCCCCAAATTTTGCATAGAGTTCAATGCAAAACAAATTAAAGAGGGTTATTTTCTTGCAAGCAAGCTTGAAAAGTAGCCCCCCAAATTTTGTCCCTGCTTGAGTGTAGGAGTGTCAAGTCTGACAGACATGAGCGCTATTCAAGAACCAACTACCGGTAGGCTCTATATTTTGTGCGTAGCCTATGGACCCTTTCATTTTGTCAGACAAATTTTATTTGGCATAAAAAAAGACTTGGAAATTATGTGATATTGATGTTGTTGGTTGTATTTTTTGTCCAAATAGAGATTGACTTGTTTTTGTCTACAGTGTTGTATTTCCTTCAAATGACCACTCACTTATACATGTTCATGTAGTTAGCTGTGGCTTCAATCAAGTTTTTCTTTTTTTCTTAAAGTGAACCAACAAATGAAAAAGAAAGCTTTGGTTTTTTACTATTACTGTTATTTTTTTATTAGTAATTGTTTGTAGTAAGGCTGTGCACAACAGTGTAATGAGGTACCCGAGTACACTCCCAGGCTTACAGGCGAATACTCGTGTATTCGGACGCCATGTTTTTTTATAATTTTTTTGAATTTTTTTGATTTTTTTTTGATTTTTTTTTTGAATTTTTTGATTTTTTGACTTTTTTGACTTTTTTTGCCACTACCACACCACTCGGCAGTTTCTCAGATCCCTCGCCCAAAACGCATGCAATTTTACTTTGAGTTGCAGTTGAAGGCGCCGATTTAATAAGAATAATAACAGTAAACAATGCTGTTTTAAAAATCAAAGGTGGCAGAATAATCCATTTTCCTCCAAGTCCAAACAGAAATCTGGACATTTGGTCCCAGTTTCTGAAAGGTGAGTTTGACAGTGCTTGAGTTGGGAAACATTTTTACCGACGGTACCATGCCAGCGGCTGCCGCTCTCCCTGGCACGGGTAAGCGTGGGCCTGGACATTTTTTTTTTTTTTAATTTTTTTTTTAATTTTTTTTTTTTTGCGGCCGAATATTCGGGTACGAGAAATCGTACCCGAGTAGTTGTCAACCGTGCGGGTACTCGAGCATTCGACTACCCGTCGCAGCCTTAGTTTGTAGGGTGGCTACATCAGTAGTTAAATACTGTTTTCTGTGGAGGCCCTATTAGTTTCACCTCGGATTACTTTCATTTATGAAACCATCAAGGGAAATAACTTACCAGTATTTATTTCCAGCTGTTGGCTACAAAACTAAATTTGTGAGGTCTACATGTAGATAAGTAGATAATAAATTGGCTTGAAATGAACTTGGTTGGTTTTCTCTTTCATTTTGCTATGTATTTTTGTATTTGCCAGTCAGAACAATTGCAGCTATGAAAAACTTTTCTGTAGCCTGTAGGTCACTCTGATGGTACAGTGGTAGAGCAGTGGTCTTGAAGACTGTCTTATAATCTTGAAATCTTGAAATCATGGGTTCTAATTTTTCTAAACCAAGTCAATGTCCAAATGCTATTTACATGTAGTAATTCTCAAAGTTCTACCAAGTGTCTCAGGTAGGACGTGTAAACCGTTTGTGTAAGGTTTGGCATTAAAAATGGACATAGGAAAATGGTGCATTATATAAAAAATAATGGGAGAAACGATGACCAAATACCTTGGACTGAACTATAGTATAGTTGCTACATGTATCTTAAGAGACATTAGATCTCAAATCAAATATCACCAACAAATCAATTGTCAAGAATCAATTCAGGTATAGTGCATACAAGAAGATGGATTTTACTTAAATGAAAAATACATTGTCAATGGGTTTATGCCAGAGTTTTCTCTGGGTAAGTTGTAGTAACATGCTCAATTTCAAACTACTGTTTCATCTCAAATATGTGCATGTGGTACGACACAATACAGCTGTACAAGAGAGATGTTATGTTGAATCTACACAAACAACATGAAATGGCAAAGTCTCCAAACAAAATAGCTTTCTAGTGCATGGTATACTTACAGTACAATGTGTTTCTGTGAAACGTTAAATACAATATACATGTACCGGTAACCCAGAATATGTGTAATGAATATCTGGTCATTACAAACTAAGTTATTATAACACTTTTTGTAGTATTTACTGGTAGTCTGCCAGTGTTTCTCTTGTAACTGAGTCCATACGAGTCTGCAGCCTTGATCAAGTTCAGGTTACAGTCAACAGAGGATGGAGTCTTACATGTACCTGTATCTCATAATAGAGTAAAGTCAAGTCAGAGCTTTAGAAATTGCAGACTAAAAGTCTTGAGTCTTGACTGGAATCGAGTCTCTGACTTTAGTCATTTCAACTCAGGCATGGAGTATTGATGTTGGGTTGAGAGGAGGGAGGGGTGGGGGGGGGGGGGGGGGGGTTGGGGACTGGGGAGAAGGAATGTACCTGCTTTAAAGGTAATACAAAGTTTTGGGAAATTTTGAAAATTGGGTGGATAGTGATTCTTTACAATTTTGATATATTTGGATTGCCCTGTGGATGTATTATAAGCACTAAAAAATTTAGCCCATGAAACACTTCTGCTTTGGAGAAAATTTGAATATAAAAATTTACTGGTGCTCCCGGTAAATTTTGATAAATTTCAAATAGCGCCTACGGCCGTACAATGGTAGCTGCGACCATGAAAATCTCAGAATATGTAGTTGTGATATATAATTTTCAAACGGGAATAGCTAATCGGTCGATTTTCGTCAAGAAACATTGTTTTATAGTTTAATTAATATCTTGACCTTAAGAGGGAGCTATACAACATAACGAGTTTATTATTTACAATTTCATAACTTTAGACTCGATTTCAACCGCAACAATGATCACTGAATATTGTAGGATCGCATATGCTTCCAATATGTTCATTTGGACCAAATTCATAACCCCATACCAAAACTTTGTATTACCTTTAACATTGAGCAAATGAGCAATGATAACAATTTTTTCCTATTAATCTATTTTTATCAGGTTTTATGAGTTTGAAGAGAGCATAAATGACAGTGTGTTGTACCTTAGAGTGAAGTCCAGAGACTTTGTCAGAGATGGATCGAGTGTATAGAGTACCTAGCTGTGATAGTAATAATAATAATAAATAAATTATATAGCACATTATACAAAATATGTCTCTATATGTTTTACATTGTATTATGTAAAAGCTTAATTAATTATCTACTATTGAATTATCCTCAAACAAAAATTCTGACAAAGTCTTAACTAAAGTAGTACAACAATAACTAAATAGAACAACATTATAATTCATTCTTAAATAATGATACAACAATTATGGTGCAAAATTTTATAACAATCCATGTCCTTCTTTGTTATCAGATTCATGAGTTTGATCATCTGAGATTTGATGTGAGCATCAACGACAGTGTATGGTACCTTAGAGTGAAGTCCAGAGACTCTCGTCAGAGATGGATCGAGTGCCTAGAGTCTCAGAAGGCTATGGCTGAAGCTGAGAGCACCAGTCTACAGAGGCATGGTTCTATGGTCTCTCTACACTCAGGGGCTAGTCTTACATCATCCTCATCTTTCAAGGTCAGTCAAAATTAAAATCTTACCCTCTACAGTCTCTTTTGAAATTGTCCCCATGGAGGATAACTTGAGGGTAATCCAAGGCTTATGGGGATCTGTCAATTGTTGCTTTTGGCAGATTTGCACTAAGCATCCCTGCCATTGTCTGTTCATGACATTGTACTTTTTGTGAGTTTCACTTTTCACTTAGGTAACCATGGCAATAAAGAACTGATTACACCTGCGACAATTGCTCTGCCTCTATTTTCTGCACTAACACTTAACCTAATAATACCAGATTGCAACCTGCTTGGAGTGGTTCTTATAGGCGCAAATGCAGGGTCGCCTAAAGTTTTATCACCATTCTATTCCTTTATCCTTCACATTGAAACACAGAACTTTGCCACTGATTTCAATTCATTTCTTAAAAACTTCATTCTTTGCAAGGAATGTATGCTCTTCGTAAAATATGAGTCAAGTTATATTTATGAATCCAGACCATGAGAGAAATCATATTGCCTATTGTGTATTGTTCTAGAAGGGGAGAGGGTTAACGGAGAAGTTACATGTAGCTGATATTGCCTATTGTGTATTGTTCTAGAAGGGGAGAGGGTTAACAGAGAAACTAGCTGAGATGGAGACATTCCGAGACATCCTGTGCCGTCAGATTGATACCATGCAGAACTTCTTCGACACCTGTGCAGAAGCCATCCCAAGAAATCTGCTAGAGGAAGCATGTGAGTATATCTTCTCATTTTTACTGAATATGAATTTATAAGGTTATTTCTTTTCGTTGTCCATAATTCCTGTTGTACGCTGTAAGTACCTATTTGTATTAGTTCTTTAGTATACACCGATTCGGGCGACTTCTGGTGGAAGTGCGCCCTCATAAGGTGACGCCATAACTGGGGGGCGTCTGACTGCAGCTGTTGGGAAGAGTAGAACTAACAAATACTTCTGCCCTGTAACAAACTTATTCAAATCTACATCAGTGTAGATCTATAGCTTATAGCAGCTATTTCATGCTCTCTGTACTGTCAGCTGGATCGGAGAAGCCCCCCAGTTATAGCGCCGCCACCGGCGGGTAGGGACATAAAACCCCCAAACCGAATCGGTGTATACATACACATGTTACCTGTGCCTAGGAGTGAAAAGGTTAATAAATCACTTTGACCCTCTGGTGTCTCCTCTTGATGTAATGGTCACTGCAAGATTTGAATGTGCACAACACCATCACAGGGCTTAAATTAATCCAAGGCCATCCAAGGCCAGGCCTTGGATGCCCCTTTGATTGGCCTCAATGCCCCTCTCATTGGCCTTGGAGATTTTTTGTGCCCTTTCCAATTCTTCCCATTGGTGCTGTAATATAGGAATGTGCCCTACAGAAAAGTGGCCTTGCCCTAAAAATGTTGAAATTTAAGGCCTGCCATCAGGTTTACCCCTATTGAATTATTGATGAAGGAAATTTCACTCTAAATTCGTTTGTTTGCTTTGATAGTTTGTTTTGGTGTGCTTTCTGTTGTTTGTGGTATGTCTCTGGTCATTCACAATGCATTTATTCCTGCCTCGTGGAGGTGGCCTCCTTCCCTTAAACTAATGAAAATCTACAGTGTATGAATATTACACGTTACGTTTGTTGTAGATGAGGACTGCAGTATTCCACATATCCCTCACACTCAGTTCATCATACTTTTATTGAAAGGGGGAAGGGGGGGGGGGGTGAGGGGGAAACTCCTAGTACCCAGGCTTTACATCAATGCGAAACAAATCACCCCAGTTTCACACCATGTCTGATTGCATTTGACACATTCTCATTTATTAGAGGGACTCTACATGATCAGTCTATCTATCTATCTAGATCTCTCCCATCTGAAAACTACCACCTGCTACCATCCCTCTGTCTTTAATCTTCGTTAACCCTTTTCGCGACAATCAGTCCACACCTCGTGGTTTGGCTCAATAACTTTGATTTAGAGCCCTAAAAAATATGCCAGATACGTTACGAGTAGAAAGGACACAAATTTCAGCACACACTACATGTACATCCATTTTAGTTTCATGACTATATTGTGTTTGAAACCAGGATTTATAAAAAATAATCGTTAACATTCTTAAATTGGCAACACGTCGAAAGATTCAAAAGCAATTTTCTTTTAATTTTGACTTTTCAACGACATTCTCACTCACGTATACACCTGTAGTTTTGAAGAATTAATATATATTACAATTTATTTTCGCAATATAGCAAAAACAGAAAAATATTATTATTGCCAATTTGAAGAAGAATATTTGCTGTATTTCACCCTAAATATAAATCCTAACCTGAAAGAGATGGACAGATGAATGACATATATTATGTATCTAGACCTAGTGCAGCTGTGCAGGATCCTCAAGCCTCTAGTAGGCAATGGTTTTATGCTTTGGTAATTTTTAAAGCATTCTTTGTATCAAGATGAAATGGGAATATGAACAGTAAGTCTGAAGAAACAATTGTTGTATTTTAAGGGGCGTAGGATTTGATTCAACCGATTCTCCATTGATTTCAGGACATAACAATAGTGATATATTCAGTAATTTTGCAGGGGTATTTTCAAGGATTGATTCTATTAATGCCTGAATAGGTAAAGGGTGTATCAACTTTTCAATTTGTGGTTTTCCTATTAAAGGCAAGGGGGTGTATCCTCAATACAGGGGACTTTTTGAGAATTGTTGACAAAGTTGAAATAATGTGCATGTGATATCTGGTAAGCAAGAGTAAGTTTTTTAATTTGTATTTGATCTGAATAACTGCTGCAAACACTTTGAACCTAACACTCCAATATACTGTCAAAAAATTCAAAATATATACAGAATTCTGATCATGATGAAAGGGAAAGGATGTGACTTTTCAAACATTCTGTGTCTTTAAATAATATTCTATTGGGAAAAGACAAAACTGTTTAATGATTCTTAATCTAGACTGTTTATGAATTAAAAACAAAACAATTTGTGAATTAGTTTATTCATTGTCTCAAGCCCCCACCCCCAATATTATTCTAGAACCCTGCATCACCAAGGAGTAAACTAGGCAAACTAATTGAATCGTAATAAAAGCACAGTGTGCCTGTAACTTCTCACCGGGGTAGGATATAAACCCCCTGTCCACACACAACATTTTCCGTCATTAGTCATGATTAGCTATACCGTTTCGCGATAGTTTTACGATGCAAATTGTAGGTGTGGACGCTCACTAACGATACGTTGTATAACGAAACTAGTCTAACGAAACGCAGGTTTGTGCATCGTTTCGAACTGAAACTCGATAAAGAATCACGCCTAATCACGGAAATGTTGTGTGTGGACAGGGAGAGTGTAACTAGTGTAACTAACTGGGCGGGGCTTAACGTGACCTCGAGCGAAAGGAGACCAGACTGTAGAGTTTCAGGATTACTTTCTTCTGTTTATGGACATCCGTGAATTTATACGATGATTATTTATATGACGTTTCTTGTGTGTGGACACTTTGAAATTTAGACTATGATTCTTTATACGACGTTTCGTTATAGAGTTTCGGGATAAATTGTTTTGTGTGTGGACACGCTGATAGTCACATTTCATCATCCATGAATTTCATCCCGGAAGATGAATAGGGGATTATGTTTACACCTCTGGGTCTGGAAGCAATTCCTGGAAAGATAGATTGCCTTGATAATGAAACAGTGTATGTGCTACATGTAGTTACTGAAATCATCCTAGAAGATGGATAGGGGGTTAGGATTGCGCCCCCTGGGTCTTGAAGAAGTTCCTGGAAATAAAGATGACCTTTACAATACATTGACATTGGGACAATGATCTGCTACATTTTACACATACATACTGTATGTATTTTTAGCAAAGTGATGCCCACATCCATGAAACACACAGAATTATGTTATAGATTTGAAGTCATATCAACACTTAGTAGTGAGACTTAATGGGATTTCCGATTAACTTCTATAGGTCAAACTGCCGCAAAAACCCCAATGCTGTCGCTTCTTACCTGTTTGCCAGCCCAGCTGCACACAACAAAGTTATTAAAAAAAAGTTATTAAAAAAATTTATAATAAAGACAACTTCTGGGCCAGATTTTAACTCAACAGACTAAATTACAAGTACATGTATACCATGTAGATATATAAGGATGAAATAGGGACTACTGTAAGTATTGAGTATTATTCATAAATGTTATCCTTGTCAACTGATACTGTACATGTATGTACTGTAAACTTCCTTGTCGGCTTTAACCTTATCAATACTACTGATAGATTTTATGTGACAAAGATTCGTAAAGAAGTGTGTTGCAGGGAAAAAAATACATGAGTGCTCGGGGCGAATTAGTCTCCGAAATGCCCAAAAGAGCCCCCGAAAGTCATAAAAAGCCCCCCCCCCCCCCCCCAAAAAAAAAAAAAAAATTGCATTGCAAGAGTTCAATGCAAAACATATTGAAGAGTGTTACTCTCATGCAAGTAAGCTTGAAAAGTAGCCACCCCCCCCCCCTGAAATGTTTTTAATATTTTTTCCCTGGTGTGTTGTGGAGGTGTTGTGGTATAGTGGTTCATTTACTAGACTCTCAGTCCAAAGGTTGAGGGTTCAAATCTCAGCCCTGCACTAATGGCCTTTGACAAGATATTAATCAACATTTGGCACTTTCTACCAAGAGTTAAATGGGTACCTGGTAATCACTGGGGTAATGATAATCACAGGGCCCTCAAGAAGAATAGCATTGAAGCTGATGAGGCTTCCATGGGTAATCAAAATGATTTATTATTATAATTATCATTAGTAGTAGTATTATTGATAGTATTATTAACTACTGAGTAGAAGAAGTAGTAATATTGTTTTAAATAATGAAAAAAATGCTTTATAGATTACATTCACACTTTAAGCACCAGTTCATTTTAAAAGCAAATATCCATATACTGTATATTTTGTTATGTACATTTCATCCATCTCTAAAATGAAATACACATCTAGTGATTATTATTACAAGTAGATTTATTAAATTAGCTGAGGTCCAAGGCCAAGGCCACATAAATTGCTACATCTGTCTTCAATACTGCTAGTAGGATCTGATAAATCAATTAGCTGAGGCTAATTTTGTTGATATAATGTTAAAATGAATATTTGACCTGATTGCTTGATATTCTTGTATAGATGGAGATTATTCTGGTGATGATGATGAGAATGACCCTGTGACCCCTCGAGCGAATCATCATTATCCACCAGTACACACTGAGAATGGACCAACTACTCCTAAGGATAAAGGTAAGAGAATCCGGACTGTCTGATTATCTTTCAGGATGTTGTAATGTAGGCAGTTGTGTGGTTGAGGCTGGCGGTGCCAAGTCACGAGGTGGCTGAAAATTATTACAGTAGGTCTGTTTTCATCAGCTCCAGTTTGCCAAATAGCCCGTTGTTTCTGATTCTGGAAATTAGCCCATTCCAGTGGTGCTTTAAGCTCAAGCCTTGATATTAAAGCACTGCAGGTAAAAAAAAAAATGTTTAGAACATCACATTATTTTTTCAAAATCTTAACATGCCTTTTTTTATCACAAGGAAGCACTTCTGAAGTTCTGATATTTCAAACCATTTTGTTGCTTTTATTCCACAAAGGCCAACTCTCTTGTTATTATGATAACCTATCAGGACCTATATGATATTTTTTCTCTAGATGTTCCTGGTATGCATATATGTGGGTGGTTTTTTTAAAATTGGTAACTTTAGAGCTCTGTACGATATCCTTCCATCACTCAAAATACAAAGAAAGTGGAATAGACATGGAACAAGTTTGTTTAGTACTCCTGTGAGAATCATTTAATCTTCAAATTCTTTCTGAAGGACATTTCCATTGAACATTTAGAGAAAAGCTCTTCCTGTAAAGTTGGTCACTTCTCATGCAATGAACTCATGAACCTTGCCCAACCTTACACCAAAACTTGACAATGCCCTCTGCCCATGACCACTCATTTTGTTATGATACCAGTGTTTCTTAAGCATATGATCCATCTCCTCTTGCAACCTTGGCCTTTGCAATAGATAGAATATCAGGTCAATGTCCTGGAACTGATAAAAATGTGTTACTTCAAGTCATTGCATTCTTCAATCACAATAATTGTATTATACAGTAGGCTTACGGTTGCACCTTGTGAGAGATGGGGTGGGAGGATTGGGGAGTTCTGAAAAGGACTGTTGGTAATCTTTCTTTCTTGAGTGTGTTTGTAGTCCTGAATAATTGTATTGTTAATGCACATGTACAATATACCAAAGTTTCATACTATACTGTACATCGTATACAAGTCTCCTTTTCTACTGAATTATTTTTCTGCAGTGAAAAAGGAATTGTCTGTACCTTTGTCATAATAATGACATGGTTTATCCTTGCAGTTTAATTTCATCACATTGTTTAAGACTTGTACATGTATGTCAATATATTTCTTTGATAAAGGAAATATGTCCTCGATTTATAAAAGAAGAAGAAAATGCTGTTTGTTTGATACTTGATGCTTGTACATGGAGGTGAACTGACCTTAGATACTGTAGGCACAACAGTCAACAAACTAATATTTGTCTTTTAGTGTTTATAAACAGCAGTTGAGATGTCTCTAATGTGTCATTGAATTTTCACACGGTTTCACAAGGACACGAGTCACAAATAAACACCACCCCCTCATCCCCCTTCCCCCATTCACACAAAAATGGTCAAAATGAATCTGGAAGTACAATATATTTTTAAACTCTCTTAAATTTAGAACCTCCAAGAGTTCTTCTTTTTGTTTGGTTCCTAGTAGAAACTAGAATGAAGGGTTTCTTTAAATATTGAGCGGAGTTGCTAGAATAATGCAGCCTAGCTACAAGAATATCAGCAATGCCCCTTCCTTCTATACCCTCCCCGCCCCCACCCCCTTCCCCAATTCCTTTGAAGAAAAGAAACAAACAAACAAAAGAATACACCCAAGTGGTACTTTTTAGTAATAACCGTGGCATATGTACATACATGTAGGTACATGCATGTACTATCACCATTGGAGTATAGAATCTAAATGATTTCTGACATACATGTACATTTAAATGCAGATATTGGCAAAGGTAGTATATTGCTGTGCCCCGTTTCCTGCAACATGTCTAATGACTTATTACCTAATATGCTCTCTGCTGTCCATACATGAAGGAAATCTCCTACAAAGTCTTGTAATTATCCAACTTGGCGTGAGTTTAAGAGCCACTGCAATCATCAGGTTAATAATCAACCAAACTTTAAAGGGAAGGAACAGAGGTAGAGCATGTGATACAAGTCCTGACCTTTACGGCTAAGTAGACCGTTTTGCTAACATATTCAAATGTTATGCATACTTTTTAAACAAAGGTTGTTCTTGACAACCCAAAAGCTTGCCTGAAGCTTGCAAGACATAGCAACAAGTAATGTATGCAGAATGGATTCCAAGTATTGTAATTCATTCAGTAACAACATACTAGATGTAGGTCCCCAGGAAAGAAACATCCATAAATTTGAATAATGTTCTTTTCACTTCATTGGAGTGTTCATTGACCTTCAGGGTCATTTCTCATTAAAAAATATTTAAACAAATTAAAGAAATAAGTTCCGTGTTTCTATAGCAAGTTTGCTCACAGCCAATCAAGTGCAACAATTTCACTACCTTAAATAACAGTTATTGTACATGTAATCAGGCATTTTGCAGGCAAAATCTTTGAAATGATTACTGACTTGGGCTTCATTATGTCATGGTGATAGTTTCCAAGGCACTTTTGAAGAATGCAGTGAAATATGATATTCTAAAAAGTATGGTACTATAATTATTCATGAATGAGATCAAGTGAAGACAAAGTTTTAAGAAAAGATCTGATTTTATGTTACTATTGTTAGTTGCATGTGTTCAGCATATACTGTACATGTATAATTGAATTACCGGTAACTCATTACCAATTGCCAATCAAAGAAATTTCAAATCAAAATCAAATCATGCATTTTCATAACCAAACTTAGAGACAATTTTAGATCCTATGTATACAATGACTGTAGAGAGCAAGAGAAGAGTACAAAATAGAATTTAAAGTTCTGTAATGACTGTTCATAATGGCATGCATTTTAGTATCAAAGGCAAACATTAAGACATCAGAAGTGGTGTGACACATTGTCAATATTGACTGTCAGAGTCTTTATTGAAAGTCTAAATGACCTGAGCAATCAAGATGTTCTTCATCGCGTCCACTTTGGGTAACCTGATCATGTGTAATATAAATGAGATTCATTCTTTTTTACAAAATACTATAGGACTCGCTCTATGAATGTATGTGAATTATATCTGTCTGACTTGTCTGTAACTCACTTTTTATTCATCCATCTTAAAGGCACACTGTCCTACTTGTAGCTACTTGCTCCCTCTATATAGAAAACTTCCCAAATCGGTGCCTGTTGGTCCCCCATGATCCTCTTTTTCTTATGTTAAATGAGAGCTGAGTTAATGAGATAGACACCTGTCACAGTGACCTCGCTGGCTCGCTGTGTGGTCTAATCCCTTCTAGCTGCAGTAGTAACGCCTACCTTTAAGCTGGCTGCGACTGTTGTTATACATTTTATCAAGAAGTACACGATGCACATCTAGTAGATATCAATGACATACATTTGATAGACAGGGGCTAAATGTGATTTGCCCGCTATACTCTGTTGAAACTCACAAGTCACAATAAATAAAATTATAAAAAGAAAGCTGCAATTAAATATAACTTAATGTCAATGGGTGATACTGCTTGGAATCTTTGAATCTAGAAGTTTGATGTAGAAGCAGCCATAAGCCCTCATTAATGAAATTTACCCTGAAGTGCATGAATTACACATACGCTGTATGCTACTTTTTCAAACGCTAGATTGTGTTTGACACCAAATTTATCGTACCAGCAAAAATGACACACATCTACATGTATCTTGAATTACACATACATGTACACTGTTATGCAGTCTTTCGTTTACCTTTTCAAATGGGTCAAATACGTACATGTACATGTACTTGTATGATGGCAAAGAGTGAAGTATGATGAGGGTACTGTAAAAGTAGAAATATTTGTGGTACATTAATTTTTCGCGGATTTTGCGCTAATTTTAGAACTCATGAAAATATAAGCATGACTTCTTACGTGTGTTTTGAAGGGGCTGAATTGCGTGCAATAATAATAATAATAATAATAATAGTACATTTATAAAGCGCAGAAACTATCCAACATTAGGTATATATTCTACTGCGCTACAAGAGCTCCTGATATGCTTAGATTTACAGTACAGTTAATTAAAAAGAAGTGTTTTCAGTTTTGACTTAAGACGTTTACAGATGGTGATTTCCTGACTTCAAATGGCAAGTTATTCCAGAGTTTTGGGGCTGCACAAGCAAATGCTCGATCACCTAGCGTTATTTTTGTTTTGATAGATGGGATCTGTAGCAACAAAGTATCTCGGGAACTGCGCAAGTTGCGATTGTGTTGATTAGCTTTGAAATTCAACAGTTCTTTGATATAAGTGGGAGCTTGACCAAGAAGTGCTTTATATACAATCAGCAAGATTTTGAATGTTATTCTCTGGCGTACTGGTAACCAATGTAGATTTCTTAAAATTGGGGTGATCCGTGTGAATTTAGAACAACCACAGATCAGCCTTGCACAGGTGTTTTGAACCCGTTGCAATCTCACTATTTGACAGTCAGGGATCCCATACAGTAGACCATTACAATAGTCCAGCTTATTGGTGATACATGCATGTACAATGTCTTTCGTAATGTCCTTATCTAAATATTTACGAATACGTCTGAGATTATAAATCATGTAGTATGCTGATTTACAGACATTTGTGATGTGCTCTCTCATATTCAAATTCGAATCGAACTGTACTCCAAGATTTCTTGCACTAACAGATGGTTCTATTACAGAGTCTCCAATTGATACACTGTTTAAGTTGATTTTGGATGTCTGTTTAAGTGTGCCAATGATCATTAATTCAGTTTTACCATCATTAAGCATGAGCCTATTTTGCAACATCCATCCACGTACATAGTCAACACATGTTTCTAGGAGTGAGACACATCGCTCTTTAGCATGTTCATCAGGGGTGTTTGGAAAACGAAGACCGAAGAACGAAGACCGGGGACCATGTGCGCGCACGTACGTGCGTCAATGAGATGATCCCCAGTCTTCGATCTTCGTTTTCCAAAATAACCCAGGGTGTTTTGGAAAACGAAGACCGAAGACCGGGGACCCATGTATTATGTGTGTTCGGCGTTGATAATAATTACAATACTACTTAAACACTGTCATAATGTAAAAAACTATTATGACAAAAACAACAACAACAATAATAATTATAATAATAGTATAATAATAATAATAATAATAACAACACTAATGATAATGCATGTATAAAAGACGATGATAATAATGATGATTAAAATGATAACATTAATAATAAGCATAACAATTTATGCAAAGGAAAACCAACAAAAAATAGCCTTTATAGACAGGAGGCTGCTACAGACAGGTTCTTCACACCTAATCTATATCCATGGGAACCAATTTGTAGTGGCCACTGATAGGAAGGTGTCTACTAAAGAGAGATGGCCGCTAATTAAGACAGAGATGACTGTATTTTCATCATTAATAATCGCATATAATGTATGTGCGCCCGGCCAAATCGAGGAGAGAGAGGAAGAGACGATCCCCGGTCTTCAATCTTCGTTTTCCAAAATACCCCAGGGTGTTTTGGAGAACGAAGACTGAAGACCGGGGACCCATGTATTATGTGTGTTCAGCGTTGATAATAATAACAATAATAATAATAATGATAATAATCATACTGATGATGATAAAAGATGATGATAATAATGATGATAAAAATAATAACATTAATAATAAGCATAACAACTTTTGCAAACGAAAACCAAATACAGTGAAAAAGTGTCTATAATGGCTTCCCAGGGGAAAACCCCCAAAATGGCCTTTATAGACAGGTGGCTGCTGCAGACTGGTTCTTAAACACCTAATCTATATCCATGGGGACCAATTTTTAGTGGCCACTGATAGGAAGGTGTCTACTAAAGAGAGATGGCCGCTAATTAAGACAGAGATGACTGTATTTTCATCATTAATAATCGCATATAATGTATGTGCGCCCGGCCAAATCGAGGAGAGAGAGGAAGAGACGATCCCCGGTCTTCGATCTTCGTTTTCCAAAATACCCCAGGGTGTTTTGGAAAACGAAGACCGAAGACCGAGTACCCATGTACTTTACGTGTTCGGCGTTAATAATAATTACAATACTACTGAAATACTGTCAGAAAGATGAAAACGATGATGACAAAAACAACAATGATAATAATAATAATAGTATAATAATAATAATAATAATAGTAATGATAACACATAATAATAATGATAAAAGATGATGATAAAAATGATGATAAATATGATAACATTAATAATAAGCATAACAACTTTTGCAAATTATTTCTTGTTGATCAGAGAAAGAACAACCGACCTGAGTTGTTATACAGTGTTGTTGTGTGTCTAATTAAGCAGTCATAACAAAGCAATAAAAGAGTTCATTATTACATTTTACAAGGCAAGTGATTGATTTTACTTATTGCTGGTTGTGTGCAGTCATGTGTGAAGAGAGGAAGGATGTGATCACATTGGAACGAAATGCACAATACAAGTAATTTTTTTAACATTCTTGACACAGTAGTGATAACTGAAGTTATATTAGAATGATTAAACAAGAAATATTAATATCTTAAACTGATTAAGAAAGTGGGTCTGGAAGTATACGATTATAGGTAGTTGGAATATGGAAATCCAGTGGGAGGGGGTCTCACATATTAAGACATACGGGGGTGTGCCGCTCTATTGGACCCATTTTAAACCAAAAAAATCCCTAAACATGGGTCTGTTTTTTTCTTCAAAATTTCAAAAATGTTGGGGTGGTTGCATGTTCGGGTGGTAGCAACCACCCGAAAATTGTGAAAAATGGGCCTTTATTTCGAGTAAAATTCCCCCAAATGACCCTCAGAAATGGGTAGGGTTTCGAGGCTTGAGCGGCACACCCCCTTCCAAGCCAAATCTGAGACCCTGACTCCGGGCTGGAAATACATGATAAAGGCAAATGCAACCTTTGTTGTAAGATCCCCGGTCTTCGGTCTTCGTTTTCCAAAACACCCTGGGGTATTTTGGAAAACGAAGATCGAAGACCGGGGATCGTCTCTTCCTCTCTCCTCGATTTGGCCTGGTGCACATATGCGATTATTAATGATGAAAATACAGTCATACCTGTCTTAGCTCTCTTAGACCTACATGTATCTATAGTGGCCACTAAAAATTGGTTCCCATGGATATAAATTAGGTGTTTAAGAACCTGTCTGTAGCAGCCACCTGTCTATCAAAGTCATTTTAGTTCACGTTTTTTCTTGGCTAGCCATTGTTGAAATTTTTTACTGTCATTTCCATTGCATAAGTTCTTATGCTTATTATTAATATTGTTATCATTATTATTATCATTATTATCATAACCATTATTATATTATCATTATTATTATTATTATTATTATTATTATTATTATTGTTATTATTAGGCCTATTATTACTATTATTATTATTATTATCAGTGTTGTTGTTTTGTCATCATCGTTTTCATCATTCTGACAGTTTTCCAGTATTATTGTAATTATTATTAACGCCGAACACGCATAGTACATGGGTCCCCGGTCTTCGGTCTTCGTTTTCCAAAACACCCTGGGGTATTTTGGAAAAAGAAGATCGAAGACCGGGG